>JANFOE010002058.1:0-210933 GCA_025667525.1 Glebionis coronaria | reverse complement strand
TATATTTGATACATTTAATCATGTATTATCGTGACCAGACTATCATATTCGTTGCCAAGGAATAATATTTTTGGTACTTTAGACATGGCTTTTCTCAGTAGAGTTAGCAATCACTGTGTCCCAAAAGTGAAGTGTCCAGTTCTCGTGGTAAAGAAATTATTTACTGAATCTAGGATGACAGTGTAAAAATTGTAGGTTCATTACTTTCATCGTCTTTGTTTTAGAGTTATTGTTATGCAACATAATTCTTAGTAAGCTTCTCCTTTAATTGCAGTGTTGCTCCTACTGTTTATAAGAAGGCAAAGCAAGCTCCTAATGAGAAATATGAGGCGTTATTTACAAAGGAACTGCAACAAGTTCTCTCAAAATAAGGCCTCTATGTTCATTTGGCCCATCCTTACTCATTGGTAGTAAGATTTCTTCCTTTTAATCTCTGATTAGTTTAGTGCATTTAACATTCATCTAAGCTATCATGTTAGCGATATTAATATCCTACGCTAAATACTAAATTTCTTTTTAGCCCACCCTTAAATAAAATTCTGGCAATCACTGCATTCCAGAATCATCGTCTTCTAGGGGACCTCCTAAATTAGATACGATCCAAATGGTAATTCAATCTTTGATATAACTTGTATTCAGTTTAGATTTTGCCGTTAATATATTTTGCCGTTATTGTTGTTTAATGATCATGAGCACTATAGTTTAAAATAATCTATTTTTGGGTTATGGTATTGTTCATGTCATTCATACATTAAAAACCAGTGTCTAAATCACCTGACGAAGATGATGACAATAACAAAAAATTAAAGCAGAATCACCAACCTATTGTAGGCAATTTCTTGACGAGGTAAAATTTGCATTTAAAAAATCCTTATTGTAATTTTATCTACTATTATTCATAGCAGTCATTTACAGTTGAAGGAGGAAGCTCAACTTGAAGATCATGATGAGGCTACACGGATAGACGTAGAGGGTTACCGCACAGGTTCATTGCTACACTAGATACAAAATCAGATGATATGCCATTAGGGTATGCGTTTATCAAGATCTATTGGTTTTTTCCTCGATCTTCTTGACCTATAATGGTAATTTTCATTATGGATATATTGCACAGACGTATTTTATTATCTAACATTGACAACAATAAAAGACGGAAGTGTATGCCTCACATAAAACATTTGTAACATTTTAATTTTTTGAACTAATGAGATGTAATGTTGATTATTGTAGATGGGCAGTAACTAAAGTTAATTATTGTCCATATCGGTGAAGGCGAGTTGAAACCACTTATAGCTTTGTCAAGAAGAAGCCCATACTCAACGAAGTTATTATGGCCTGAGATATACCATTCGTATTATAGTTACACACAACTTAACCGAAACTACTGGTGATCTAGTAGTTGCAGCAGCAATATGTAGCAGGTATGTTATCTTACCATATAAGTGGTCTTTCCATTGCTTGAGCCCAAATCGTATCAATTTTTAATAGCACAACATCTTCACGACTTGTGAAACTCTATTATCTGCTGAATGAGCTTGCATCAAAGAACTAATAACAATAAGGTAGGAGTTGATAGAATAAATAATTAAATACAGAGTATAACCTATAGTAAATGTTTAATCTTATCTTACTTGATGTACTAATGGATTGAGCTTCGTTTTATTCCATCCTTTTCATATTTATGGTTAACTATTTATTTATTTGCAGCTTGGTGTTGGGAACAATTGCATTGTTCTTCACTTTGTTTGTGGTCAATTTGATCCAACATCCAAGGTTACTATATATTATTTACTTTCTACACTTGAATTACGACTTATATAATTTTATATTGATGTTTCTTTTTGGTCGTTTGTCATACTGGTAAGTGTTAACTATCACGCGATTCATGTATATTTACCACTTAACGAATTATTTCAGGTGTTGGATCTTTAATCTGGTCACATACAATATCTCTACAATACTCAGCAACCTTTAAATTTGAAATTTAGGGTACAACTGGCGAAGAAAGGTACTGTTGCAAGATAAAGTTTATTATATGCTTTGCTTTTGTTGAATTGGTCAATATGGATCTCTATCTTTACTGCTTCGCAGATCTCTTTATTGGATTCCAACGTCCACCAATACAAGTAATCTGTCTATACCCGCACATGAAGTAATTTTTACTTTGTATATCATTTTATAATGTGTTGCGTCTTTTTTAGATTTGTTAGTTACAAATATTTATAATTTATTACTAAGAATTTTCACAGCTCAGCAAATGAAAATTACAAATGACATGCACAAAGACCAACATTCCGGAAGGAGACAAAAAACAAAAAAGAAGGTATGAAGCACAGGCGAAAAATAAGGTACTAAGCACAGGCGAAAATAATAAACTATGTATGTTCTGCAATTTTCGCATCAAGAAGTGTAATGTGTCATCTAAATTTCAACATTGAATCCGGTATAAAAAGGAATAATTGGGTTTTTATTACTATAATTTTAGTGATTAATTGTTGTTGACTCATTCAGTCAACTATTTATCCATGGTAACCTAGCCACGTGGCATACTAATGATTGGTAATTACTTTCAGGTGGCGGCTATGTCAGCATACAAGGTTGTCATATTCCATGTCCGACGTGGTAGGATGATTCACTACGAGGTTAAAGTGGAGTATAGACGTGTCAGCATTTTCAGCATCACCAGTACCAAGTTCAGGAGATGGACCAATCGTTAGCTGGAGGGATCAGGGCGTGGTAGTAACAATGTAGAGGGATCAGGGCGTGGCAGTTGTGAAAATTGCAGAACATATATAGACAAGGAACAAAGTTGCCATAAAAGTCCTGAACCATCACAAGATAAAAACATGGAGATGGAAGAAAAAAGTATCGGATTGTTTTTAAAATAACAGCAATACCACAACTTTCTTAATGTATGCTGATTTTTGAGACCCACTATCTTGAAATTATAAGTCAGAATTTTTATTGCAATAATGTTTGAATCAGACTGGAAATGCATATATCAGATGGATATGTAAACTCACTGCATAAATGAGGTATATTGGATCAAAAAGCTGCAAAGTTGTTCCTTGATTTATCAAAATGTAAGTAATGTAAATTATGTGCTTCTATCTTGTAGCCTGCTGATTACGAGTCCCCATTATTCAGAGGTTGCATAGAGTATGAAACTCTTAGCACGTGGACCAAAAATCGTTTGAAAATGGAGGTTGACAATGTTAACAGCAAGCATTTTATGCTAGCTTTACAGGTGAGGAGTTATAAGCACAATAACAAGCTAGACTTAATTTAAAATAGTTAATTAACGGTTAGGTTTCTTGATCATTACGGGTTAAAAGTGTGCTTGATCCATGTGAGGATGATAATGTAAATTTAGGCGGTGATTCGATGGATCTACTAAAGAAGACATACCTACAATTACCTCCTCGGTAGAATATTCTATTGTTTTCTGTACAGACTGAATAACCAAAGCACTAATCAAGAAGTGCATCGTATAAAATTGGATTATTAAGCATAAACAACTGGTCATGACGTTTGTTTCCAAAGTACCGCCCAGCTGCAAGTCCAACGTTTATACCGTCACTAAACTCAAACTACAGCTGCAACAGAAAGGTGATTGAGATGAGACAAAAGGGAGTAGTTGTTGATGGTAGTTCTTTTGGGAAGAAACCAAGAACGGCAATATCCTATCTCCTTGGAGTGGGGGATGGGGATTTTGTGAAGAAACCCACAACAACAATGCCCTATCCCGTTAGAGCGGGGCTGGGGGTTTTGTGAAGAAACTTAGAGCAACATCAATGCCTTATCCCGCTGGAGCGGGGATGGTTTTTTTTAAGAAACCGACAGCAACACCAATAAGCTATCTTGGAGGAAGTCTGTTGTTCGATACATGTACTTAACAATGGTATTTCTGGATGGAATTTACCTTCACTTGATCATAAAAGCAACATTCAACATGTCTAACTACCTTACTATTTCAATTTGTAACTCAGATTTTGTTCTTGATTCGGTCTGTAGTCGCATAAACTCATTACTCATGTGTTTTAAGTTATCTAGGATTCATTCGCACATTTCTTTGTCTTCTCGAGCATTAGTTCTCTGTTCTGCAGTTAGATAACTCGACCTATGAACATTTCTACCACGTACGGTCTAAGGTTTATCACAAAAGCGTTTGATCTAAGGGTTATATTACGCGATGCAATGTGTAGACCAAATAAGGGTTATATTATGCGATGCAATGTGTAGACCAAATAAACTGGCAAGGGTGAAGGGTGATTAGTCGTTGTTGTTGTTGCCGAACCGTGGGTAGACTGTTTTAAGCTATGCGTCTGTGTGATACATGCTAAAATAGATATGATCACACCTAAACATATCCAACTTGATCGTAGGATTCTTGATGTGAGGGCTCGGAGTCTAAAACTATGATATGTATTCTCTAATTTTAGTATAGAGTTTTAATAAAGGGTAATTTGAGACACTCTTGTCTGGACGCTTGAATCTTTTTCTAAATTTATGTGTCAAATATGATTCTGAAAAAAATATATTTATAATAACGGCTTTTTTAAAAATAAAAAGACATTGGAGGCTCTATGTACAAATTTCTATCCGTCTGACTTTAAAAATATATATTAACGGATTGAGAAACGTTGCCTTAAAAAAGGTTTACGAAACAAACCCGCCCGTTGGGCGGGTTACGAAACTAGTATATATATATATATATATATATATATATATATATATATATATATATATATATATATATATATATATATATATATATATATATATATATATATATATATATATATATATATATATATATATATATATATATAGCGTCGTAACCCGCCCAACGGGCGGGGCCGTTTCGTAAATATTTTCTAAGAGTACGTTTGTGTGTTAGTTTTTTGTGTTTACAGTTATGGTTTGGTTTTCCGCTTCTTTTGAGCCCAAGCCACCCAATGATCGCGTTTCGTTTCATTTTTATATATATATATTTTTGTATTTTTATTTTGTGTATTAGTTTTTGTTGTTGTTTTGTCTTTTAATTTGCGTTTTTTTAGTGTTTCGTGTGTTTTTTTGCTATGTTTTTTTGTTTATATAAGTATTATTATTTTTGTAAATTTTTATATGTTTGGTGCTTGGCCCATCCTACGGACTTGTTTAATCCTATATCAATCTTTTGTTATACTATAATGGGAATGTTTTTTTTTGTTATATTTTTTAAAATGTACATTTTTTAGCAGGATTCTTTTTTGGTAAAATAAAACTTAAACGAATGTATGTTTGATATTTTTAGTGCTCAGTCGGCTCAACGAACTTGTTTTGTCCCGTGTCAATGTTTTGTTTTAATAATATATTTTTTTTAAATTCTTTTATTGAAATAAATATCTTATTGGCATATTTATGCCCACTTGTTCACATCCAAGACGGGCTCATGTGATTAATACAATCTGTTGGACTCGTCTTGTTTAATATATGTAAAGGTGGGTAAATCGGTTTTTTAAATTGGTTCGGTTTAAGTCAACCGGTTTGACATATATCGGATCGGGTTGAAACCGGTTTTTGTTAGATTACTCAGTATTTAACCGGATCAGGTCGGTTTAAACAGATCGTTTTTAATAACCGGATCGGATTGTTTAAAACGAATTGGTTTTGTTTTATCTGGTTTTCATCGGTTTTTAAAATGATCTCGACCATTTTATTAAACCAATTACGAACCGCCAGATCAGTTTGAGAAAAACTAATTTAAAATAAACCGGTTTTACAAAACCTTACAAAAAAGGAAATCGAGTGGGTGATGGCCATGCCTACTTCACATGCAGCTCTATGCCTTACAAGGAAATATATTCAAATATATTCAAGTTAATAGCTTTATACACAAGGCCTATCTGTATCAAGACGGTGGAACTTTAGAAATAGGATCAATGGTCAAATACTCAAATGCCTAACAACGGAATCGATTAGACGAGTTTGACTTTTCTTTACACGGATGAGGTAAGGAACAGCAGTGATTACCTCCAATGATGTTGGTTGATCAGTCAATAACCTTGTTCTGTTTTGTGAATGAAAGCTTGTAGTGGAAATTTATTTGACTTGCAGTTATTTTTATATTGATTTATTTAACTTTCCAATCCTATTTCTTCTCTTTATGTACTCAGGTCTTTGTAGGGAAATTTTTATGGCTTGACTGTGATCTCTTTGAGTTACTATTTGGGTGCATTCGTTTAAGAACTATGTTGGTACCGAGGATTACTTTTTTTGGTTTGAGTATAAGGCATATGCTACTGGTGGGTTCACTCCTGTTCGAGTTGCAGTATGAGTTATAGACACCCATAATTAGCTGAGTTTCCGGCTAAATAAATGGAGCAGTCCCATGATTCTCTTTATGGATTGGAAATCCAGAGATGTTTACAACTCTTGGCTCTCCCAAGAAAACTATTCAAGTTCCACCACTGAAGATTGTACCAGCTCCTCAGCGGAACACTTCCATGATCTTAAGCACATATGTGCATGCTAACCTCCGGCTTTACTTCATCGTGGCAAAGGAAAGAAGAAGCAACATTTGCATACTAAACCACACTTGGTTGTCAAATGAGCGTGACTCATGGTGTTATGCTACAACAACATGCAGTCCTCTAGCTGCTACAACCTTTTTTTTTCTTCCTCGGTGTAGGACCCTACAAATGCTACACAAAGTTAGTTGTATGCGACATTAGAATGGGTGGTCTCAGGTTCGAATATAAGCCCCTTGCTTTTTTCCTTTCTTGTTGTTTATATATTAGAAAGATCCTCCCAAAGAACAAAGTATTTGGTTACTATTTCTGGGAGAAGGCAATGTCGGTTCTTGGTGATCAATCCTTCTTTGATATCATCACAGGAGATATTATCATTTAGTTAGTTTGATAAGTAAAATAAATGAATGCAAGTTAAAGGAAGTTCAAACCAAAGTGAGAAACATAAATGTATACATAATAAAAATTCAACTATATTTAGTATCAGGTCATTCAATTGAGCAAACACATGGACACCATTATGGCACAGCTTTCCTGTAGCACATCCCACTCAGAAACGACTGATTGTGAATTAAAATACGACCTGGATCTAAATGTCTTAGTTATCAAATTAAATTCTAAGTTTTTTTGGTCAGTGACATATTATGATACCTCTTGAGTTGCATAATTTGGATTCCCACAGCTTGTCTTCAGAAAATGACCAACTTGCACCATATTATGACAATGAAAATTATCACACCAAAACTGAAAATAAATTTTGGTTAGCGACATATTATATACGTCTGGAGCTGCATAATTTGGACTCCCACAACATGTCTTCAGAAAATGACCATCACACATTATATTACTCAAACCAAATCTGGAAGTTTGACATTACATTTGGCGTCCAGTGGAAAATTCTCAAGTTTAAGATCTCTGTGTACCACCATATTCTGAATGCGGTACTCCACACCAGAAATTATCTGATTTAATACATTAGTGTAACTTTTTATTAGCAATGATAATTACTTTTTTTGGAAAATATGCAAAAACAATTGTAAAGTATGACATTGGTGGGTATGGTTTCACCTGCTGGAAAAAGTTGCAAGCCTCATCGATCCTCGTGATCTGATGGTGTCTCTACAACCTCATAGAGACGGATAACGTGTGGCTGCATAAACAACCTCAACATCTTAATCTCCCTTCTAACTGCAAACCCAAAAAGCAGCATACATTAAGAAAGTTATGGTATATTGTTTTGTGAATTTCTGTTGCAGTGGCTCCTTCAAGAAAAGATTTTAGCACCTACATCGCATGCTTCCTACTCTTTCCACAGTCAACTTGCTATGCTTCCCTTTGCAATGACAACATCGAGTATTTAAAAAAGACACCTTAAAACTCAGATGTTGTATTGTGCTTTCTGTATATCTGCCAACATCAGTACCAAATGGTTAAGTACATCAAGTTTCATGTTCATTTTCTTGGGTTCTTTTTGCTACAAGTGTTTCATATCTTCCTTGACCAGTTACTATTGTAGTAATAACTTGTGATTGTTTGTTATCCGATTCTCCAAAAACGCGTTGTGCATTTCTTGTAAAACTGTGTGTCACGTCTATAGATTGACACCTTTAGGCATGTCCCGTGATAAAATTTTTAATACACCTGCAATCATGACATGGAATCTTAGATGTGATGGTTGTAGGAAATTCTAACTAAATGATGAAACTGGCACACTGCATAATCGAATTTGACATAGAACGTGATAAGAAATAACACCCGTACAGAAACATGTATTCAAGATACATGTAAGGGATGTGTCTACCAGACCTGAATTCTGTGTGTAGCCAAAGGGTCCCACTTATTTATTAACTTGTAAGCCACCACAACAAGAATCATAACAGTTCCGGCGAGCTAATGTTGATCAACCGATGATGATCCAGCAGCCGTGTGGGTGGCTGTGGCTCCGTGATAAGAGTACAATAAGATGTCAACAAATGGTCCTTTATACGAAGTTATCACCATTTCTCCTGTCACTGTAATCACTGTCCCAATATAAGATTCTTAGGGCAAGAAGATGTTTATTTAAAAAATCATTGTCCCAACAATTGGTCCTTTATATGAAATTGGGTTCAATGGCATAGGTCAAGAGGATGCTTATTTAAATCAGATGTATGGCTATCTGTTCACCGTCATTTCTTCACCTTTTGCTTTCTTGGGACCAAAATGCGCCCTATGGGATTGTCCAAGGCTTGCACATGACTGGTATGCAGACCACTTAGTACATCAAACGATATTAACAGAAATAGGCATTGTGGTCAAAAGATTAGTACTGTATCACTATAATATATGCATTCTGATTTCTGATTTTAAATGTCAAAGATAAAATTTTAACATGTTATCCAAAACTATGGATATTCAAGTGGACCGCTTACTGATGGCTCGTGTGGTCCCACTGATATCTGCTGCATACGCTTGAACCTTACAATAAAAAAAGAACCTAAAAATGTTTTTAAAAGAATAAATTTATTCATAAATAACTTAATTAGGGTTTACCTGTTGCCGCTGAAACTCAGAACATGATTACCTAACTTTTCTCAAAACTCAGGCTACACCACACATAAATTCTAAAAACCCTAAAAGTATACATATCCACAATTTATAGCTAAAACAGTAATATAAAAGTACTAACTACATACTAAGATTCAAAAGGAAGGATCATACCAGTTCGGTTCTTGATCTCTTCCTGAATCATATCAATCACCTAGAAAAAGTAAAAGCAAGACAATGACAAAATGGCTGGATTAACTCTCTAATTCTTGCAAAAAACTAAAAAAAACTAACCTATTTTAAAAACATCAATGACCCGGATCTGCAAAAAAAACATATGCATACAAATGATAAAAAATAACCCATTTTAATTAGGGTGCTTCACAATAAAAAAGAGAGAATACCTTTTCGGTTCATCTAGCCAACAGGTGGATCCAGGCCAGACCTGATCTTTATATGTCTCACCAGGTACATCACAAGCGGTATATGTTGCAAAACTAATTGCAACTTTGATTCGACGGTTGGATGCTGGTGTCAATCATTTTTTAAATACACGATTATAGAGAAGCATAAATAGCACACAATTAGGGTTTGGAGAAAAAAATGCGTACTGTATTTTCTTATTTTACGTAATGTTATCAGAACTATATTTATCATCAAAGCTATATATTAAAGGGAAAGATATACATAATCTTTTTAATCAAACAGGGAAAGCTAAATTTCTTAAACATTATATATTTGGTTTTTAAATACAAATCATGACTTCTGGCTTGGTCTAGCGGTTGTGTCTGTTGTCTTTGTATCCTTCAACCTAGGTTCGAATCTAGTTATGGAAATTTTTTAAACATTTTATAAAATAATACAGTAATTTTCACAAGGCCCAAACTTGAACCAGACCGGTCCAGACCTTCAAACGCGAATAAGAAAACGCAGTTTTCAAAAAAGCGTTTCCAAAACGCGATTTTCACAAAACTGCGATTTCAATCAAAAATTTGGTGAAATTTGGAGATTTTCTAGGAAATTCTGAAATACTATTGGCTAAAAGATGTGACTGGGATATGACTGGAATTAAAACTGTGGTTTCAAATCATAATATATATATATATATATATATATATATATATATATATATATGTGTGTGTGTGTGTGTGTGTGTGTGTATTTGTGTGTGTGTGTGTGTTATGTGCTGAATTATCGCATAGCTAATCATTTACGAGTTTGTGGACTATTTGGTAACTAACAACATGTAGGCTTAGACTTTGAACTTATGATGGGTATTGTCATACATCTTGGCATTTCCATAAAAGTTTAAAATAATAAATCATATCTCGTACTTGAACTTGGTAGTTTTGCATCATATTTTTATAATCATTCTTGTGCGCCATGTTGAATTATATTTCTTTAGTTATTGATTTACTTGAGGGCAAGCAAAGTTTAAATGTGGGGGATTTAATAACGCTCAAAATTAGTATCTTTTTAGGAGCGCTATCCGTATATTATGCATACTATTTGGTTAAACTAATAAGCTTTATAGCTCATATATGTGCAAGGTTTTGTTTCATATTGTTAGTTAGCCAAGATTGATGAAAGTGAAGAAAAGACAAAAAAATGAGGTTTATCCCCGAAAAATATAAGTCTTATGGAGAATATTTAAGAAGAAAAATTCATGAAGTTGTTGGTCACGAAACTTAAAAGAATATGTTCAAGATGGAAATAAAGGAAGAAATGAAGTAAAAAAGTTAAATTGAAGAATGTTAGAAGCTTTGTGTTCCCGACACACATTCAAAATTTTGGCCATAACTTGAGCAGAGGAACTTCGATTGACTTGGTTCAAGCACTCACGCGTCCGCAAGAGAAAGGGCTAAAATTTTTTTTTTTTTACCATTTTTCCCAAACTGTACGAGCAGCCGTCGACCGACCTTTTCAGCCGCCAGCTAGTCGTTTTGGTTGCCGACCATATGGACTTCAGATATAGCAGCCTATATGCACATATGAGCAAGCTATAGGCTCCTCAACTACGAGCAGCCTATCACAAGGTCTTAATAGCCTACATGACCCATTTTCTACACTTCTACAAGTAATTCTTGAAGCTTCCATTACCATCTATGAAGCTTCTATGCGTTTCTATTAACCAAATTCTAGAATCATATTCACCCTGGGCTAAATTGTTTTTCTTGGTGGCCAAGGTCTAATCTCCTATATATAAGAACCTTGAAGGATTATTTGTAGATATCATCTCACTACCAATCCTCTCTTAGCCATTCCCAATTCCTCCTTATACCATCTGGAATAATTTTCACATCAATTATCTAACCCAAAAAACCACAAACTCCTACCATGTCTAGAAGATGAATCAAGAACATCAAGAAGGGTGTTTGACATAATTTTCCAGTTGGTTCGAAACTTGTATGCCATTAAGGGTTGCTCTAATTCCTTTCAGTATTGGTTTTATTACTACTGGTCGGTACAATTCATTTACTTTGAGAATGTTTGATATTGACACTTATGTTGAACTTTGGTTATTGATTAATATGATTATGGAGAAGTTCTTATATACTTGTTTGGAATGATGTAAACATGGATATGGAGTGTTTGTTATTTTTAAAATAGACATATGGTTTTGTTAATGAGTTTGGTTGAATTGATACTTGTTGGTAAATCATAACCGGGTCTATAGGTCAAAAGGATTTCTTGTGATGATTTGTTCCAAATGTTAATGTGCATATATGATTGGTATATCATGATTGACAACAATGAGTAAATAAGTTAAATGGATCCATAAAGGTTTAATCTAGATTATAGGTGAAAAGGGATCTTATGAACAAATTGGTAAAATCATATGTCCAAGTGTCTCACAAATGGCCTTTAGTTAATCAGTTTGAAATATTAATCATAGGTCGAAATGGTTCTTTAACAGAAACCATGGTTTTATGCTCGTGATATGACCGTTTAATTAGAATTACGTACTTATGATTTTGTGTGCTATTGCTAAAACACATACCCGATATTTCATACACTCCATTGAAATGAATACTAGTTCCAAATAAGTAACTTTAATCATATTGGTTAACATCTCCTTAAATTAACATCATAATAGCTTTCGTGTTACTTGTTTTATTATCGCTGAATATTTTATGGTATTGTAGGACGTGACAGCCCTCTACCACCTTCATGTTATTTGCTATTTAGTAAACATGGACGTGACAACCTTTCACTACTTTCATTATACTTGTTACAAAGATTCTTCACAATCGAAAACACCTAAATCCCTACGAAAGACCTCGGCTTACCACAACAAACTAACTACAAACGAAAGGGTTATACTTGCCTGTGTGTTTTTAGCTTATTCGATAATCCTTGTGATAAATTTAAAATTTGCTACTCAATAAGCACATCACCCTTCTTTAGATCTATTTTATTAACAAACAATTTTTAATTATCTTTTGTTCCGTATATTTCGTTTTCTACTATTTTGACTTTAAGATTTATGTTCCATATTATTGGCACTTTTACTCATTTTATTAACATAACAAAGAGGGTTTTTTGTATTTTGCTCCGTATATTTTGTATATTAAAACTTTTGACTTATCAAACTTTATAATTTTTGTTCCGATCGCAATTTTATAATAAAAATTATAAAAGTTAAAAGAAAAACACTGATAGTGTGTAATACCTATTTTGATGGTTCAATTTATTGCTTCTATTCACTAAACTCTAATTGTAACACCCATTTTGATAAATAAAATATCACACGATAATTATGGCATGTCATCAAAGCATACAAGGTAATGTCTAAAACATTAAATGACCATAAAAGAATCCGGAAACAAACATCGGATCCACATAAGCTCAACACACGAAATGAATAAGTATAGAATGTAAGGAAATGACTAAAAAAATGTCCAGAATCCGTGATTCACACCTAATTCGGAATACTACAAGTGTAACTGATTCAGAATATTAGCTAATACCTAATTCGGAATATTGCATGTTAAACTAATTCGGAATACTGATCTGTATCTAATCCAGAATGTGTGTAGTGTAACTAATTCGGAATCCATATCCTACATGCATTTCGGAATACTGGAAATACTCTTAATTCGGAATGTAGCTCTAAACGTAATCCGGAATAGTACTAGTTAATGTAATTCGGGAAAATAAAACTTTTACTATTCGGAATAAACTTAGCTATCTAGTTCGGAATTAGGGTTATGCTAGTTCGGAATAATAAAAAACTTAATAATTCGGGAAAAAGGGGTTTTAAAAATCCGGATAAAATGTAAAATAAGCAAAGACCAAATAAGCACTTAACCAAAAATTAAACCAAACAAATTTTAAGAAAAATTGAATAAGACACAAATTAAAAACTTTAAAAATACTAAATAAGCCAAATCAATAAAATCAACTTTTAAAAAGATTAAACTATTAAAACCACTTAATTAAAAATAAGTCAAACACAAATTAATCAATAAGCACAATAAGCACAAACCATCAAACACATGAAAACAATAAGAACAATCAAATAAGCACATCAATCAAACAATCAACAAGATCAAACAAACTACATGATTAACCAAATCAAACAATAGATTTAAATCAAGAAAGGAAGAATGAGAATTCTCTAAAAAGCTTGAAATTAAGATGAAGATTAAAATTCAAAAGATTACAAGATTAAGATGAAAAGCTTGAAAACATTAAAGGAAGTTTAGAGAGAGAAAGTAATTAACCTACTGCTACTCCTAAAGTAATATTTCTAATTATCTACCTCCTACAAATGAAGGCTTAAGGAGACTATTTATAGGAGGAAGGAAAGATGGTGTTGTTGCTTCCTTCTTTCTCTTTGTCTTTTCGTCTTTTTATTTAATCCGTCTTTCTCGACTTTGTCTCGGGATTTGTCGATAGGTAAATTGAACTCGTCTTCTAAGTTCATCTTTTATAAGACTTGGTTCTTCGACTTCGTTAAACTTCCGTCTTTGGTCTTTTTCTTCGATAAATCTTCAGAATAGACCTTTGACTTCCGTTCTTTTTGCACTCTTGATCTTTTGACTTCGTCTGTTGTCTTTTTCTTCGATAAAAGCTCGTGAAAGCCCGTGTTTTCTTCCTTTTTCATCTTTTGGTCCTAAAACACAATAAAAACACAAACCACGCATAATTCCGACTTTTACGACATTAAATACACGTTTTGGTCTCGTTTTTAATTGTTTTAAGTGGTAAATAGATAAGTGTTTTCACACTTATTAAATCCCCTACACTTGACCATTGCAATGCCCTCATGCAATGCATTAATTTCAAAGCACGATTTACACTCTTCATCATAATTAACCCACATTGGCCTTTATTAAATGCAAGACAATAAGAAAACTAAAAAGATAGAAAATTACAAAGTGTTTGAAGGAAGAAACTTGTAAAGAAATCTAAGACTTACATTAGGGCTTTAGTGTCATGAATGTTTATCACCCTCAAGTTTCACGTTCCCCATACCAAGCTTAAAAACAAGATCATTGTTATTATAAGTTAGTAAAGCTCATATTTACTCATGTGGCTCAATTATTCACTTAGACCCCCTTATTCCTAGGTATATCTCTTATATTTTATTATTGTCTTGAATGATCACGAGGATGCATTTTTGACTTATTTCGATAATTTATTTAAGCCGAAAATAAAGTAAGACAATTTAATCAATAGTTATCTAAAGGACAAAATCTTTTAAAACTGCTACTCGAAACCTCATAAAGTTCATATCTTGGCATAACTCGTTTCACGATTTGAGACCTTTCTCGGATCGATATTTGGCATTGACTTCATACTTCGAATCTTGAGAGACGTTCTTGAAATAATGGTCTTCTCTTCATAATAGGAATTTCTTCACTTGAAGTTTTTGAGAGATTCTTCAAACTTGGACCACGACTTCTTCATTTTTCTCCAATCTTTATTTGGGATTTTGAGATCCGCCTCCTTTTCGGACTTGGATATATTTATCCTCATAACTTGTTAGGGTCTTTTCGGATAGACTTCTCCATGATCTTTATGGGAGTAATTACTTCTCGTCGTGTGTCTCGATCCTTCATATTGATTTTTGAATAATGATTCTTCACATCACTTTGGATCTTTAGCAACAAAATGTAGCCCTCATGCCTTGTTAGGGCCTTTTTGGACTCGCCAATCTTCGCATTCCGCTTCAATAAGTTATGCCTTGGCTATGAACTCTAATTAATCCCGAGCAACTTTTAAACGATCTTGGGCTAGAAGCTAAGTAACTTTTCAAATCGTACGACCTTATTTATTGCAATTATTTATTAACAAGCGATGGGAAAAAAGCTTATAATTAACTCACATAAATTCATGAAAGAATACAAAACTTATAATTGACTCTATCATCTCTCGTTCTTCATAATTTAAAATCTCAAGGAATGAGAATCGTGGATGCTTAGCCTAATAAACCAATTAAGGTCCATATGGTTAAGGATACTAGCTAGAGTAAACTCGGATAAGTAAACTCTGGTTGAGTCAAAATATTCACGACAGGCCTAATATATCAAAGATATCTAAACTTGTTAAAACTATTTTATTAAATAATTTCGAAGAAAGAAAATAACAATAACAAAGGAAAAATACTACTAGGCCAAAATAGGTCAAAAATTTTGAAAAATGTCGAAAAATCAATTTTCCGGTTAAAATGAGGCCAAATTCATGTAAAAGCCCACTTAACTTTGATAGAACTCCCCCTACACTTAATATAAACATGATCTCAATGTTTAAGCATGTGGAAGTAAACTCCCCTACACTTAAGACATTGTGCATGTTGTTTAAATCTTGCTAAGGAAGACACAACTAAAGTGATTCCTATTTCAACATAAATGATAAAATAGTGAATCAAAAGAGTTTTAGGATAGAACCGGGAAGACGGGTACACGGAATCTCGGGTCATCAAAAGTTATCAAAAGTGGATCTTTGAAAGCTCCAATCCCTGCACATCATAAGAAACAAAACAACAAACACCTACATTGCTCCCCTACACTTATTATAAAAACGGATAAAGAAGGATAGATAAGCGGGTTGCCTCCCGAGAAGCGCTTGTTTTTGTTAACCGAGTCACGAGCCTGACTCGACCTCGAATTAAGCATTCAAAGGGAAACCACTAATATTAATACCGGTATCAAAAATCTTGTCCTCGTTCCCGGAGGAAAATAATAAATGAGAGGCCAGGGGATAGGTCATAAAAGGAAAAAGGTCCTCTCAACATACAAGAAGTATGTGAAGTTATCATCCACGAGAGATGAGGTGGGCAAAGGAATCAAAATGTCATACCCAAAAGACATATGATTATCACTAAGTGGCAAAGCCGTAACGGTATCGATCATAGAATAATCAGTGTCACCTCCCGGGTTAAAGCACTCATCCTCAGAAGTGGTCTCTAAAGTATGGGATGAAAGGTGCTCGGGAGGGGGACTTGAGACAATATCTTCAAGCATCAAAGTATCAAAAAGAATATCCCCCTCCGTGTCATCATCATCAATACCCGGAGGTATTGAGAGAATGTCGATTTCCTCCATAAAGTGTCATTATTTTCAACGGGAGTAATAGACGGGGGTAAGACTTGGTAATAGGAGTAGAATTCAACGCTTCAATTTCAGCAATAAGAAGATGAACTTTCAATAGTTTCCGTCGACTTATTGGGAAAAAGGAGGAAGATCACTTTTTGCGAAGAATAACGTCTTCCACCTCATCTAAAAGACCAAGTTCATCAGTGAACTTCTCGTAGACCGGAGAGAATAAATCGACATCGCCCTCATCTCCCGGAGAAAATGTGAAATTCTCATAACATGGAGAAATTTCATCATTAAGAGCGACCTCGTCCGTAAGCTCTGCAAAAGTCGGTACATCACAAACCTCATCAAAGAATTTATCAAGACCAAATTCACTAATCTCACTCGATGTATCACTATCCTTAGACGTATTTGGGATATCAAGAGTAGGAGTAGTAATCTCAGTAGATGGGTTGAGATAAAAAATATCATCCTCGTCATCATAATAATAAAAGGGACGCACAGGAGGCGGAGATGTATAAGCACTAAGACTAGATGCTTGCTCTTGTCGCTGTCGCTGTCTCTCCTCCATTGTTTCGCTCAGTCGAATTAAGCCGTCACGAAGTTCCAAAAGAAGGGCTTGTGTTACGTCATTCGAATTCAAAGAAGGTTGATGATCGAGGGTGTATTTCGGGGGCTCAAAATTATGAAAACCGGAATTATAGCACGAATTTGGCTCATAATAATTCATTGGTTGACAATAAGAAGTATCGTGAGGGCCCCCACAATTGTTGCAACACGGGTATTGAGAAAAACCCGGTGTATTTTGCGGATACGGATCCTAATATATGGAAGAGGGTGAGATAGTGTCATTAGAGGTGAAGGATGAATTGATTGAATTGCACGCTAGACAACGTCCAAATTCGTAATTGGGGATATCTCTTCCGCACCGTTCGCAGGAACACCATGAACATGATTGACTACCTGACGATGGTCTCCTACACCCTACACAATCAACATACAAATCCATTAAGAATTAAAAATAAGAGTGGGTGAGAAAAAGAATTAAACACAATAGAGTATTAAGAGGAATATTTTTTTGGTGCAAAACTTTTGAAAAAGAAATGCTTTTTATGATTTTTTAAATGTTTTTGGATTTTTGAAAATTTTGAATTTTTGAATTTTTTTTGAAATTTAAGCAAGAAAAATAACATTCAAAAGTGAAAGTATCCCAAAATCTAACGCGTCTCTCAGAAGAAACCGTTAATCTTCACGAAAAGAGCCGGCAGCGGCGCCATTTTAATAACTGAATTTTTATTGTTCTTTGACTTGGTCTATTCGAATTGATCTGGTTTAAAGTGTGACTCAGTCGTTCTTGTTGTAAATGAAAAGTGTCGTTTATCTTCTATTTTAAACTAAAAATGAAAATTTTAAAAGTATAAACTAAATAACAAAATTTAAAGGGAATAAAACAAATTTAAAAACTTGATTAAAAAGTAAAATTGAAAATTAAAATAAGACAAAACAATTTAAAACAAAGTTTAATAAAATTGGCGGGAAAAATAACATGAAAACAATTCGGAATCAAAAACAAAACTTAATTCGGAATAACACAAATGAAACCTAGTTCGGAATCCAAGAATGAAATACAATTCGGAAAAGACATGTTGCAATCTAATTCTGAAAATGGAGCAACTACTTAATTCGGAATCCGTGATTCACACCTATTTCCGAATACTACAAGTGTAACTAATTCGGAATATTAGCTAATACCTAATTCAGAATATTGCATGTTAAACTAATTCGGAATACTGATCTATATCTAATCCGGAATGTGTGTAGTGTAACTAATTTGAAATCCATATCCTACATGCAATTCGGAATACTAGAAATACTCTTAATTCAGAATGCAGCTCTAAACGTAATCCGGAATAGTACTAGTTAATGTAATTCGTGTAATAACCCGAACTTTAAAATGAACATTTAGACTGAGATCTAATCTTATTCCTAGTAGTCGGATCAATATTTATTAATCGACTTTTATTTGTCCTGTTCATTTTTGTGAATAATATTGAGTTCTCGGAAAAACGGCAAGGTTAAGGCTTTAACGTATTGAGTACGTGTCATTTATTAATTATCGGTAAAGTATATATCTGTCATCGACCGTGACCATTTTCGTTATGACATAGAAATATTTTCTATTGTCGTCGTTTTAATTTCTCATTTTTAATTCATGGTTCGTAATATACATTAAGCCTTTAGGCGTCACTCGTTTATACGACGTGTTAACGGTTATTAAATTATAACCCTCATTTATTTATCAAAATATTAATGTTCTCCGAATCTCAATGTTTTTATTTCATATTGTGCGTTTATTTTTCGTGTCTAACGCGTATTTTTCAAATCGCGTAAGTTTTAAAATATCGGGCATCAATAATACCCGCTTTAACAAATTGTAGGGTAACATTTTGTTTATAATATCACCCGACTCAAACTATACTTGGCGCTAACAACTAAGGGAAAATGTCTCCTTGTTGTCAATTGTAGTTTAGATGTTAAACACCTGTCAAAGAAGCCTACGTGCTAAATTTTACCAACACATGTGATCTTTCTTTCATTCTCTATTCTATCATTCAACAACTACATACTAATCCTATATTCCTTTGCTCCATTTTGACGTCCAAAAGACAAGCATATACACATTTACATCTAAACTTTATTCAATGGTTACATTTTGAAAGTTAATGATCTAATATCTTTCTTGATATTATTTCTTTATTAGACCATCATATAAATCATTATTTAGAAGAACTTGGAGCTGAATAAATGGATATTTTCATTGGTTATATAAAGCTAGATAGATATATTTTTGGTTGATTGGAGCTTTAGTTGATCAAAGGTTTGAGTAATTTGGTGTTATGGTGTTTCTTCACTTCCTTGTAAAGGTTTATGTTTTCAATCTTTGTATTGATTTGTATATTTATTATTTATCCTCTATAAATGAAGATTTGTAATAGTGATTTAGGATTTTGGACATTGTATATGGGTAATGATACTTGAAAAAGTTGATAAACAAGCTTAGAATCAAACTAGTAAAATGGTAATTTTTATTCAGTAAAGAAACGTGTTATTTGTTTGACATCAGTAGGTTTTTGGGCTGTATTAAAGTCTTAGGGTTATAGGCTTATGTTTTGTGATAAATTGTCCGGGTTGCTCGTCTCGTGACGATACCCGATGAATTAGATATGGTCAAAATACTGAAAAGTGTCGAATCTGATCTACCAGTTTTGCACGGCCAAAAACTCTTAAAAATTATATACTGACCTCTAAATATGTAAAACTAAAAGATGTAGCTAAATTTATGTAGAATCTCCACGAGTCGAATGGTTTTCTACGATAAACGGTTTGGAAATGGCGGCCAAAACGGTGAAACTGAAGTTGGCTGCGAAAAACAGCCAACTCTTCTAAGTAATAAAATGGGTAAATAAGCTATGATAAATATAAATAAGAGGCAATTGAACTTATAATAAGTAAACTAAATAAGTTAAGAATGAATTTAGTAAAAATAACTCATCTATATTATATACGGTTTAGGAGAAACGGTCTAATTAACGAGACATGTCGTGAAAATTGTAAGAATTAGACTATATTAAATTAAGGTAAAACGTGATGATTTTTATAAACACCGAAATGGTATGAGCCGCTCTTTAGTAAATATAGACTCGTTTATTTATTGATAACTAGAATACCCGAGACCCGGTCATCGTGGACATTAAGTTTACATCGTTATGAGACGTTTTAGAACCCGTAATACATATAAAGTGGATTTGGGCCACAAAAGCCCAACTTACACTTATAATGGCTATTGGGCCATTATTGGACCTGAGATTAATAATGTATATGGAGATCAATAATAAGTTTGAAATGGACTTAGGTTAGATAAATGATTAATGGGGCACTAATGGGCTAGAATGGGCTTAATGGTCATAATGAGAACATCGATGGCAAATTGTTATCAAAGGTTTTATAAAAAGTTTTATAAAACTTATGCAATGTCCAAACCTACTAAAGTGCATTATTTACATATATATATGATTATGTATAGTCTCGAGCCTAAGACGCGTCTCGTCATTATAGGTCTCGTTCGGTTGTATGTCGACCGTTGGGCATCTCGTTCTCAATCAATGAGCGATTGTTATCTCGTGAAGTCGTGTATCGACTATTGGACGTTTGTTCCTTGATATACGTGTTTAGCTATATCAGGTGAGTTCATAGCCTCGCTTTTACTGTTTTATATGTGTTTATAAACCCGCGAGGGGGAATACATGCTCTTGATATAAAATATACGTTGTTTATATATATAGTTTTGAGAGGATACATGTTTATAAATAAACATGTGAGGTTTGACTATATGATTTGAACGAATACAAGTTGTTATAAATGAATATAAGATGTTTGATTAAATGATTTTGAAAGATGAACACAAGCGTTGATTGTATTGATTGCGAACCGCTATTTGCTAAGTGCTGTATTGCCAAAATTTGGAAAGTCCCTATAAACCCATGAACCGTTAACTACCCTTGATTGGTAGGCGCTGATACATACGGATGGATCCATCGGGGATGGCCCCCACCTGGGCAGGTCGCACCTGTGGGTTGGAGGCTCAGCCAGGTGTGTTGTATTAGAAGTAAGGGGGTATTCGGCAAAATACCTGACTAGGGCATTATTATACTTAAGGCTTCGGTGTCATGGCTTAGTAGAATAGCGTGGACTCTGGGTATTGCATGTGTTGCACTATCGACAATGGATGAGATTCTTGTGTTCAAAAGCTTTACGGTTTATAACCCATTATTGTTTATTTAAAAAAACCTATGAATTCACTCAACCGTTGTGTTGACATTTTAGCATGTATTCTCAGGTGTATAGGTTTAAGAGCAGCTGGAGCATGGAGTCGCGCAGGACAAAGTAAAGGCAAAACGAACAATTTCCATTCGATACATTTGACAAATCATTACTTTTATTAAAGTTTGAAGTAGTTGTTGGGACCTCTTTTTATTTAACTCTAATTTTGTCGAATGGTTTATTTTATAAAACGTCTCTTTTGAGGTCGTTTTCTATGACTATGTGTGATGTGCTATGAAGTAACACCCAATGTTGATATTCCGCTGCCTTGTGAAGTTGAGGGTGTTACAGATTGGTATCAGAGTACTAGTTATAGCGAACTAGGTCATTTTTATAACCTAGACTATAACTGCTCTTTCGTAATATTGTTTTATTGCCTTACAAAGTATCTGCGCGCTCATGGCTCCTAGAAACCAATGCTTGGTTTTGATTATATGATCCTATATGTATATAGGAATGATTGTATGTATATGTAGGTACATACTATGGTATACAAAGGCATTGCGCGTGAAGCAATGGTCCTTGCGTGATTATCGTACATTTTATGATACGGTTTTATAGAGAGTTTGGCCTCGCCGCCAATCACTTTTCTCGATAATTAATTTATTATCCGAATACGAGTATGGAACTCGTTTGATATTTTTTGTACATATATATTGTTTCATAATCTATCGCATGTCGACTAATTTAAGCTCGATTTTTGTCATCGCATCGTGATGTGCCATTTTAGGACATCTCCTTTTGAAACGTAATTGATAAGCGTATTATCATATTTCTACACTCCTTATGATTTTGAAGAATCATTTCTTCAAGGAGACATCTTCTACGTTATATAACATTTAATTAAATTGTCTTTGATTACGTTTTGTGGCGAAAAGAAGGATGCCAATGTTGGACCTAAAATATATATATACCCAAATCAACTATATATAATTTGGGTACAACAAAGATATGCTCATAGTAGTCATTAGTTGAGAAATTTAATACTTTGTATTTAAATGGAATGGGACATTTAAATATAATGATTTTAAATCGCCCAACTATGTGTCGTTTAAGGTTCTCTTATTGAAATGGATTGGGACATTTGAATAAGAAATTTTTAAACCACTGGACCTTAGATTGTCGATGGTTTCTTTATTCAGATGGAATGGGACGTTTGAATAAAGAAATCATGGAGTAAGTTTGACACCCTGTACTTTTCTTAGGATTTAAATTGGTTATGATATCGTGTTTTGTGACGGTATTACTGAGTAGGATGATTTATAATCGTCTTGTTGAAATAAATTGGGACGCCTTTTTATTTGAACAAGAAAGTTATAAGTTCCCTAACCATAAATTTATAATTCTTATTTACATGGATTGGGACACCTTTCGATGTAAACAAAGGTTTATAAATGAGTGGACTCAAGTGTGCCGGACTTGGTTTGTGATTATCATGTATACGGACGTATTTCTTCGACTCATGTTTCGTTGGTATGTATCGTTTATTACCTTCGTCATTATGGTTATTATTGATTATCGTCTATGTACGAGTAACTCATTAGTCTTCTCTCGAGTTATTATTTGTCTTTATGGAGCATGTCTAATATGTCCCGACTACCGCGAGCTTTATATGCTAATTGATAAGAACCGTTACCCGTTCCGAGAATAGACGACTTGTCTGATCGACACCAGGATTTAAGTGTGTATTTATGGTTTGATCGACAATTAAGTCATCAACGAAAATTTATCTTGGATGTAATGATTTTGAAATTTTACTTGTTATTGTCAAGGGTTCTTTAAAGTCTTCCTCGATGGTTAACAGTGGATAGCCATATTTGAGATTTATGTGCAAAACCTTTTCTTGTTATGTGTTTATATGATATGTGATTCAGTCGATTGGTCACACATTGTACGAGCTCGAAGCGGCATTGTGAAATGACGTCTGATCTTGGATAACACGTACCTTGTAATATCTTTTGGGTATGGATCCGTTTGTGAGCACCCTGTAATATCTTTTGGGTATGGATCCGTATGTGAGCACCCTGCAATGTCATTTGGGTATGGATCCGTGTGTAAGTACCCTCTGATGACGAAAATATTGTTCGATATGCATCTATGCAATCAAGATTGTGAACTTATTTGATTTGGCATGGCTTGGCTATTTTGCATGCATGTCGTAATGTGATTATATGTGCCTAGTGATGACTTTTGTATTTGATTTGGATCGTAGTTCCTTCGATAGAGCATTGTATACTTCGAACGATTTCTGTGTCGATAAATTTGGTTTTAAAGAAATAGGTTTGCATGTTTGAGATCATGCAACTAGATGATTTTGTGCGACTAGTAATAATTGCCTCATCGTGAATATTTTGTAACGTTTTCGATGGAGTTATGTTGATCCATACGATTTTCTTTTTGAAGTAATTTTTTTTTCATGAAACCCGTGGACCGTATGTGTTACGATTTGATCGATGTGATCATCGATAGTTTTGAATTGATTCTCGCATTGAAGATTTTTCAAATGTGCCTACTTCTTTCAACTCTTCACTTGTCATGGGGAATTTTTTTTTCGAATTATATCGACCGCCTCATGCTTGATAAGCTAGTAGTAATGCACCTTGAAGCACTTTAAAAAAAAATTAACGACTTGTTAATTTTTCGCTTTTAATGGCTTCTCCTTCGAATTATGTATTATTCTTTACTAATAAGGGTTAAAGCTACATTTAAAACGTTCATTCATGGTTATTATGTATGCTCGTTGCTTTGAATTTTGTTCATTTAATATTTGTTAGAAACCTCAGCGATGATTTGTCTATCTCTCACCTCTTCGCCCTTTAACCGAAGACTATTGAGATGAATTAAGCGCTGGGACATCGCTTCCTAAAGGGGTAGATGATGTAATAACCCGAACTTTAAAATGAACATTTAGACTGAGATCTAATCTTATTCCTAGTAGTCGGATCAATATTTATTAATCGACTTTTATTTGTCCTGTTCATTTTTGCGAATAATATTGAGTTCTCGGAAAAACGGCAAGGTTAAGGCTTTAACGTATTGAGTACGTGTCATTTATTAATTATCGGTAAAGTCTATATCTGTCATCGACCGTGACCATTTTCGTTATGACATAGAAATATTTTCTATTGTCGGCGTTTTAATTTCTCATTTTTAATTCATGGTTCGTAATATACATTAAGCCTTTAGGCGTCACTCGTTTATACGACGTGTTAACGGTTATTAAATTATAACCCTCATTTATTTATCAAAATATTAATGTTCTCCGAATCTCAATGTTTTTATTTCATATTGTGCGTTTATTTTTCGTGTCTAACGCGTATTTTTCAAATCGCGTAAGTTTTAAAATATCGGGCATCAATAATACCCGCTTTAACAAATTGTAGGGTAACATTTTGTTTATAATATCACCCGACTCAAACTATACTTGGCGCTAACAACTAAGGGAAAATGTCTCCTTGTTGTCAATTGTAGTTTAGATGTTAAACACCTGTCAAAGAAGCATACGTGCTAAATTTTACCAACACATGTGATCTTTCTTTCATTCTCTATTCTATCATTCAACAACTACATACTAATCCTATATTCCTTTGCTCCATTTTGACGTCCAAAAGACAAGCATATACACATTTACATCTAAACTTTATTCAATGGTTACATGGTGAAAGTTAATGATCTAATATCTTTCTTGATATTATTTCTTTATTAGACCATCATATAAATCATTATTTAGAAGAACTTGGAGCTGAATAAATGGATATTTTCATTGGTTATATAAAGCTAGATAGATATATTTTTGGTTGATTGGAGCTTTAGTTGATCAAAGGTTTGAGTAATTTGGTGTTATAGTGTTTCTTCACTTCCTTGTAAAGGTTTATGTTTTCAATCTCTGTATTGATTTGTATATTTATTATTTATCCTCTATAAATGAAGATTTGTAATAGTGATTTAGGATTTTGGACATTGTATATGGGTAATGATACTTGAAAAAGTTGATAAACAAGCTTAGAATCAAACTAGTAAAATGGTAATTTTTATTTAACTCTGATTTTGTCGAATGGTTTATTTTATAAAACGTCTCTTTTGAGGTCGTTTTCTATGACTATGTGTGATGTGCTATGAAGCAACACCCAATGTTGATATTCCGCTGCCTTGTGAAGTTGAGGGTGTTACAATTCAGGAAAATGAAACTTTTACTATTCGGAATAAACTTAGCTATCTAGTTCAGAATTAGGGTTATGCTAGTTCGGAATAATCAAAAACTTAATAATTCGGGGAAAAAGGGGTTTTAAGAATCGGACAAAATGTAAAATAAGCAAAGATAAAATAAGCACTTAACCAAAAATTAAACCAAACAAATTTTAAGAAAAACTAAATAAGACACAAATTAAAAACGTTAAAAACACTAAATAAGTCAAATCAAAAAAATCAACTTTTAAAAAGATTAAACTATTAAAACCACTTAATTAAAAATAAGTCAAACACAAATTAATCAATAAGCACAATAAGCACAAACCATCAAACACATGAAAACAATAAGAACAATCAAATAAGCACATCAATCAAACAATCAACAAGATCAAACAAACTACATGATTAATCAAATCAAACAATAGATTTAAATCAAGAAAGGAAGAATGAGAATTATCTAAAAAGCTTGAAATTAAGATGAAGATTAAGATTCAAAAGATTACAAGATTAAGATGAAAAGCTTGAAAACATTAAAGGAAGTTTAGAGAGAGAAAGTAATTAACCTACTCCTACTCCTAAACTAATCTATCTAATTAACTACCTCCTACAAATGAAGGCTTAAGGAGACTATTTATAGGAGGAAGGAAAGATGGTGTTGTTTCTTCCTTCTTTCTCTTTGTCTTCTCGTCTTTTTAATTAATCCGTCTTTCTCGACTTTGTCTCGGGATTTGTCGATAGATAAAATGAACTCGTCTTCTAATTTCATCTTTTATAAGACTTGGTTCTTCGACTTCATTAAACTTCCGTCTTTGGTCTTTTTTTTCGATAAATCTTCAGAATAGGCCTTTGACTTCCGTTGTTTTTGCACTCTTGATCTTTTGACTTCATCTTTTGTCCTTTTCTTCGATAAAAGCCCGTGAAACCCCGTGTTTTCTTCTTTTTTCATCTTTTGGTCCTAAAACACAATAAAAACACAAACCACGCATAATTCCGACTTTTACGACATTAAATACACGTTTTGGTCTCGTTTTTAATTGTTTTAAGTGGTAAAAGGATAAGTGTTTTCACACTTATTAGTAACAGATGCAAGACACACACCATAGTTACCATGAAATCATACTACTTGTCCTATGATGCACCCATTCTCCCTACATGATAATAATAATACTGGCCAAAACTATAAAGGGATGCTGCGAGCAATCACTCTCACCACAGAAGAGTCATAACACCTGTGCCTCCAGTGCTATGGTTATGGAACCCTTATAACTAGGTGAAACTGGCAAGCATGTATATAACTCAAGCAATCTAAAATAATCATACATATACTGATGTATTTAAGACACTTAGGGGGTGTTTGGTTCACCGAATTTAATGTAATTTGGTGTCATTGTAATTTAGATTCCAATTACATATATTGTTTGGTTTGTTAGTGGGTGTGATTTTAACTAACCAAATTACATCGGGCCCACAATTTTGATGTAATGTCAATTATATTACTTTTGTCATGTAAAGTTTGAATTACAATGGAATTCAAACATATTTACATAAATAACCCAAAATGTGTCACTTTTTATATTCTCTTTCCAACTTTTAAATTTAATAATATTAAACTTTATTACATTACCTTACCAACCAAACATATAATATATTTCAGAAATTCAAATTACAATTCATTCACATTACAATTCATTTCATAAATTACAATTACACTAAAAACATTCGGCGAACCAAACGACCCATTAAACTACTGGGGAAAACAGATGACTGCAAGCGGGGAAATCCTAAGTATACGAAAGAATGATGTCCTTACTGAAGGACGGAATATCCGTACCTTATGTCTAGTAAATGAAGACGAAAAAGAACACGAAATATCACTCCGACTTCACAATAGCTACATAATTAAATGGACATGAATAAGTATCTGTTTACTTATACATACTTGTTATTTAGTTTACTTGACGTGTTCATACATATTATACTTGTTCTTGTCTTGTCTTAATATTTCATGTCTTAATCATGTATTTCTTATAATTTCATGTGTTTTAGATTCATGTTTTCATGTTTTAAGTGTTATTATACTTGTTATAACATAATGAGTAACTTTCTAAAAAAGCAGGTTTCTATATATAGTAACTTCCCAAAAATAGCAGGTTTCCATATATAGTAACTTTTCAAAAATAGTAAGTTTCCTTAAATAGTAAGTTTCTAAAAATAGAAAGTTTTCATAATTAGTAAGTTTCCAAAAATAGAAAGTTTCCATATTTAGCAAGTTTCTATAAATAGTATATAACCATATTTAACGTATTACCATAAGTAGCATGTTACCATATTTAGTATATTTCCATAAATATCATATTACCATATTTATCATGTTGCCATAAATAATATAATTCCATAATTAATATGTTTACATAATTAATTATATGCTTATTTTATGTCATGTATTATTATAATATAAAGTATAATATTTAATAAATACATAGCTTATTATTAATTAATAATATCATGTCAGTTATTATAAGTTTATTATTAATTAATAATATTACATAATTCATGTTATTAAACTTTATTATAAAAGATATAGATTAATTTAACCTAAGTTTAATTAATTAAATCCATGTTCATGAATAATTAACTAATTAATTATTATAACCTAAGTTTATTTAAATAAATGTACATACATATTTTACCATGGTTTTATTTAAATAAACATAACATAAGTTTACTTTAATTAAACCAAAATTAATTATTAATTAAATTAATTAAATCATTACATAACATAATATTCATAATTGGTTTAATTATATATTTTTTGAAAAGCCAAGTTCCCAAGCCCGTAACCCGAAGAACAACCGAACCGAACCAACAAGCCAAACCAACACCACTCAGCCGGCGGCTGGTGGTGTTAGCCGACGGCTAGCAGCCCTTGGATGCAGCCGTGGTTTGCCACTGGATGACCGTGGCTTGCCACTGGTCGGCTGTGGTTCACATTGGCCCTAGCCGGTTGCCACTGGTCGAGCAACATCATCCCGGTCGAAGTCGGGTTCCCACTCTTCGGCCAAGATCCCCACCGTGGGGTCTTGGTCACTTGCTGTCCAAGAACCACGCACCACCGAACCCACACGGGTGTCGGCTAGTGGTTTGGTTTAACCACCGAGAGTCGTGAGACTCTCGGTCTTGGTGTACCCGAAACAAAACCCAACCTAAATCCCGATCCCCATGTTTTTAATCTTTAATTACTTGTTTCATGATTGTTTTTAATAACCTTGTATGATGAACATAATTATATAAAGATTAAAAAGGATTAAACGATACCATAAGCGTAAAAAGATCAAGGATTTAGATCACACATATACCCGTAATCGAATTAGATCAAACCAAAAGTCTTCTTTGTGTTTTTCTTTTGGGTGCCACGACAAGGAGAAAGAGACAGAGAGTTTTAGGGTTTTGATTTATTGTAAAATTGTTTAATGAAACTTCCTTTGTTTTTATTAAACCATAATTGGTTAATTGGATATGGGCCAAGCCCGGTTCTCCCTTCCTTTCTCTCTAAAACTGGCGCCAAACACCCCTTATACTTTTGGGTGTTTGTTTTTCTTGTTTAATATTCATCGTGTATGATCGTGTTTTATTTATCATGCTTTATTTCTTGAATGTTTTCTTAATACCGTACGTACATACTTATCGTATATTAATGTTAGGGTTTACGTACATAATACTTATGATAATTAATTAATATACATATTGTTCGTATTAAATATTCGTGATACATGGCGTATATTAATTAATTAAAATTTTTAAATTTAAAGGTAACGTCATGTATTAAATGATCGTAGGATTTTTAGAGCGGGGTTTACAACTCTTCCCCTCTAAAAGAATAATACGTCCTCGAATTAGAGATACGACAAACTGACGATATGCTAAACGCTGAAATGACATAAAAGCTGGAAAGACGTGTAAGCTGAAATGACATACCTGAGTCAAAACTGAAAATGAGGGTAAGAAGTCCGGATAGACTCCTCTGTTTCCCAAGTGGCTTCCCGCTCGGTATGATCCCTCCATAGAATTTTAACGAATGGAATCATCTTTCTCCTCATGACTCGTTCTTGGCGACCGAGAACTTTCTCGGGTTCACCGATATATGATGGATCCTCTCGAATCTGCTCGAATGGTTACGTAACCTTAAGTAATAGATGGTAGTTGTAACCTCTGAGTAAGGATACATGGAATACATCATGCACATGAGTTAGCTGGGGAGGTAAAGCTAGACGATATGATACTTCACCGACACGTTCAAGAATTTCAAACGGTTCGATGAAACGAGGACTGAGCTTGCCCTTGAGTCCAAAGCGCTTGACACCACGTGCTGGTGATACTTTAAGGAAAATATGGTCGCCGATATTAAACGATAGATCTCTACAATGTTTATTAGTATAGCTCTTTTGTCGAGCACGAGCTTCCCGTAGCTTCGCCTTGGCTATGGCAACCTTCTCATTAGTCACCTCTATCATTTTTGGTCCTTCAAGGATTCGTTCTTCAACTTGATCCCAACAGATTGGAGCACGACACTTTCCGCCATAAAGAATCTCAAATGGTGTACACTTAATTCTTTCATGCCAACTATTGTTGTAGGTAAACTCTACCAAACATATGTAGTCGTCCCAACTTCCTAACCATTCAAGTGCACAAGCCCGCAACATGTCTTCTTAAGTCTGAATCGTACGCTCCGATTGACCATCGGTCTGAGGATGAAAAGCAGTGCTAAGCTTAAGTTTAGTGCCCCAATCTTTCTGCATACCCTTCCAGAATTTTGACGTGAAACGAGGGTCGCGATCTGATATGATGTCTGAAGGAGTTCCATGTAGTCGTATGATATCCTTATGAAATATATCTGCCAATTTGCTGACTGAGAAGTCCTTGCGAATTGGAAGAAAATGAGTTCACTTGGTTAAACGATCAACTATGACCCATATAGCATCATGTCTGCTCTGATACCATAATTGTAGCACCCCATTTTGATAAATGGAATATCAGAGGATAATTATGGCATGTCATCAAAGCATACAAGGTAATGTCTAAAACATTAAATGACCATAAAAGAATCCAGAAACAAACATCGGATCCACATAAGCTCCACACACGAAATGCATAAGTATAGAATGTAAGGAAAGGACTAAACAAATATCCAACAAAGCAAAAGTATGTAAATGCATTAAGGAATGAAAGAAAGCTGGCGCATCATTCCATGCACGTACTCTTGGATTCCTAGCTTTGCCCTTTATTACCTGTCGTATTGGGACATGGAAAGAGAAATACGCCTGAGCAATACGCTCAGTGTACGGATATATAACATAGAATGTAAAGCATAAATATAAGTAAATAATGAAGTGAAATGAATAGTAGCGGAATAAATGTATGTCCTGAAAACCTGGTTTAAGTTCATAAAACTGGTTTATATTTCTAAAAAGACTTATGTTTAGTTTATCTTGAAAATATGTATTTTAAATATGCTGAGAGCCCATATAGGTCATGTTATATCCACGTGCATGAATACTTGGAGGGATGACCTCGTCATGCAATTAGAGGGGCTGCCTCTATTTAATATATAAAATGAATGGAGGGATCAACTCCTGTAATGGATGCAAGGCACACACCACAGTTACCATGAAATCATACTACTTGTCCTAGGATGCACCCATTCGCCCCATATGATAATAATAATAATACTGGCTAAAATTGTAAAGGGACGCTGCGAGCAATCACTCTCACCGCAAAAGAGTCATAACACCGGTACCTCCAGTGCTATGGTTATGGAACCCCCATAACTAGGTGAAACTAGCATGCATGTATATAGCTCAGGTAATCTAAAATAGTCATACATATACTGATGTGTTTAAGACACTTAAAGTACTGGGGAAAACAGATGGCTGCAAACGGGGAAATCCTAAGTATAGGAAAGAATAATGTCCTTACTGAAGGACGAAATATCCGTACCTTATGTCCAGTAAATGAAGACGAAAACGAACACGAAAGATCACTCCGACTTCACAATAGCTACATAATTAAATGGACATGAATAAGTATCTGTTTACTTATAGATACTTGTTATTTAGTTTACTTGACGTGTTCATACTTATTATACTTGTTCTTGTCTTGTCTTAATATTTCATGTCTTAATCATGTATTTCTTATAATTTCATGTGTTTTAGATTCATGTATTTCATGTTTTAAGTGTTATTATACTTGTTATAACTTAATGAGTAACTTTCTAAAAATAACAAGTTTCTATATATAATAACTTTCTAAAAATAGCAGGTTTCCATATATAATAACTTTCTAAAAATAGTAAGTTTCCTTAAATAGTAAGTTACTAAAAATAGAAAGTTTCCATAATTAATAAGTTTCCAAAAATAGAAAGTTTTCATATTTAGCATGTTTCTATAAATAGTATGTTACCATATTTAACGTATTACCATAAGTAGCATGTTACCATATTTAGTATATTTTCATAAATATCATATTATCATATTTATCATGTTGCCATAAATGATATAACTCCATAATTAATATGTTTCCATAATTAATTATATGCTTATGTTATGTCATGTATTATTATAATATAAAGTTTAATATTCAATAAATACTTAGCTTATTATTAATTAATAATATCATTTCATGTTATTATAAGTTTATTATTAATTAATAATATTACATAATTCATGTTATTAAACTTTATCATAAAAGATATAAATTAATTTAACATAAGTTTAATTAATTAAATGCATGTTCATGAATAATTAACTAATTAATTATTATAACCTAAGTTTATTTAAATAAATGTACATATATATTTTACCATGGTTTTATTTAAATAAACATAACATAAGTTTTAATTTAATTAAACCAAAACTAATTAATAATTAAATTAATTAAATCATGACATAACACAATTTTCATAATTGGTTTAATTATATATTTTCTGAAAAGCCAAGTTCTCGAGCCCGTAACCCGAAGAACAACCAAACCGAACCAACAAGCCAAACCAACACCACTCAGCCGGCGGCTGATGATGTTAGTCGGCGGCTAGCAGCCCTTGGCTGCAGCCGTGGTTCGCCACTGGTCGGCTGTGGTTCACACCGGCCCTAGCCGGTTGCCACTGGTCGAGCAACACCATCCCGACCGTAGCCAGGTTCCCACTGTTCGGCCAAGATCCCCACCGTGGGGTCTTGGTCGCTCGCTGTCCGAGAACCACGCACCACGCACCACCGAATACACATGGGTGTCGGCTGGTGGTTTGGTTTAACCACTGAGAGTCGTAAGACTCTCGGTCTTGGTGTACCCGAAACAAAACCCAACCTAAATCCCTATCCCCATGTTTTTAATCTTTAATTACTTGTTTCATAATTGTTTTTAATAACCTTGCATGATGAACATAATTATATAAAGATTAAAAAGGATTAAAAGATACCGTAAGCGTAAAAAGATCAAGGATTTAGATCACACATATACCCATAATCGAATTAGATCAAACCAAAAATCTTCCTTGTGTTTTCCTTTGGGGTGCCGCGGCAAGGAGAGAGAGACAGAGAGTTTTAGGGTTTTAATTTCTTGTAAAAGTGTTTAATGAAACTTCCTGTGTTTTTATTAAACTATAATTGGTTAATTGGATATGGGCCAAGCCCGGTTCTCCCTTCCTTTCTCTCTAAATCCGGCGCCAAACACCCCCTTATACTTTTGGGTGTTTGTTTTTCTTGTTTAATATCTACCGTGTATGATCGTGTTTTATTTATCGTGTTTTATTTCTTGAATGTTTTCTTAATACCGTACGTACATACTTATCGTCTATTAATATTTGTGTTTACGTACATAATACTTATGATAATTAATTTTGTGATACATGACGTATATTAATTAATTAAAAAATTTAAATTTAACGGTAACGTCATGCATTAAATGATCGTAGGATTTTTAGAGCGGATTTTACACTAATAGCTAGTATGTAATTTTTTGCATTGTTCATCACATTTTACCTCATTCTTTACTGATTTTTTACTTTCGTAAAGATGTATATCTTGTTGTTTTCTGCCAAAAGAAGTTCTTATAAACTCCAAGAAACTTTATTAATAACCAGAGTGTCCAACTTAACATTGCAAGATTATTATATCCAGAACCGATTATCTTTCTAAATAGCCCGAAGTCAAAATAGGTAAACCTTCATGGCCAATGAACTCCAAGAAACTTTCAATGCAAAGCATTTTGCACAAGAGAATCGGTAGTCACGTGGGCAACTGGCCAGTTTCATATATGCTCATAGACGTAATTAAAAATTTCACTATATACTTCGTTAGACATCTATTCAATTTTTATTGACATTTTTTATGTGTTGTCAAGTATTTTTTTAAAGTTTTTGCTTCGTCAGTAGGGGTGTCAATTTCTGATCCGACATGAAACCTGGTTTAAAAATGACACAAAATTAAAGGTTTGTTTTGAGTATAATAGATCTTGGGTCGGATTCGGTCAGCCCATCTAACCAGTTAATTAAATAGGTTAGGTTCTGGTTGGAAATAAATTAAGCGAGTCGAGGGGCCAACCGTTTATAATTTTTTCCTTAAAATAAAATTTATTTATATTTTAATATATGGGTTAAATAGATTAAACAAGTTAACCCAAGAAACCCGTTCAACCTGTTTAACCCATGTAATAGCCAACTTTTGTATATAAAACGTGTTAAGTATGTCAACTCGAAACACGTTTAACTTATTCTACCCTTGAGACTACCAATGTAGCATGACGTTTTTCCCGCACAGTCAGGCTGATGTGTAACAAAAACTGGCACCGCCAGTGCAGTACCAAAGTATTTTGTGTAGTATTTTTATTTGGTATTTTTGTCTTCTTTTTATAGATGGTGAATTGGTGTATGTATGCGCGTGTTTTAGTGCGTATGTGTGTTTTACTATTTTAGTTAGTGTGTAGGGCTGCAAAAGAAAATAACTTGTAATTTAAAAAAAAAGGAAGTTGGCTGTGAAGTTTTGAGATTTTCTATTTTGAAGGGATGAAGAAAAGGTTACATAATCCAAGAATTAAATGTTAAAATACCCGAAGATTGGTTTAGCAATATGACATTAAGGTATCCATTATGGTGGTTTATGAAAAGATTTATAAAATTTTGGAGATATTTAAAGTTTTATAAAATATAATGAGCATCCATTTCAAAGTTGTTTATTTTGAAAAGGTCTAAGATATTACACATTTAGATCTATTCATAATATAATGCATGTGATAGGTTCATAAGATATTAAAATGTTTATACGTAGTGATAACAAGTTTATAAAACCAAAAGGTTTAAGAGTTAATGACATAAATGAGTTATAAACTTTTTTAAAAGTTTAACATAGCGGACGTCTTTAAAAATTGGTTGTTGGTCTTCTTAAATAGTATCCGGAGAATTAAATCCATTATTAAACCATTTTGTATAAACATTTGACAAATGAAAAAAGTTTCCACAATGATAAGTTTGTAAGAATGATTTCATTAAAATCAAAATTCGCGAGTCTGATAGTTTTTTATTTTTTAAACTTTTTGTCAAAGGCTATACAAGAAATCGAATAGTTGGTGGAGTGTTGAATCGTTCTCTTTTAAAATATATTTTTTTTGTTTAATTCTTTTTATATTTAGTTTATGCTAGTATTAGTTTGCAAGCCTTGTTAGTATAGTCTACGATTAGGAATAAGCCTATGTTAGTAATGTTTTCTTATGTACTATACCTTGCCTTGCAAGGCAAGCTAGTAGCTTATTAGGGATGTTTGTTTGAGTCGGCTGGTAACACCAGCCCAATCCCAAGTCGGGTAAGACTTGGGAACCAACCCCCCACCCTATAAAAGGAGATGAGGGGGTGATGCTCAATACACCACATCTTTTATTCTTTCTATGCAATAGATCATTAATTAATAAAAGTTTATCGTTTGGTTACCTTTGTAGTATTGTATTCGTTTGTGTTTCGTCTGTTGTATCTCCGCGATCTTCTTTAAGGTGTTTTAGCGTTCCACGAATCGATTTTTAGGTTTGTTTGTGTTAACGATTCCAACAGTTTATAGAAATGTTATTTGTATTTTAATATACTTCATAATAGTTTGTTTGTAAAAATAAAGAAAAAGCAAATAAACGATGAAGGGTGTGAAAAAGTAAAAAGGACTTGCTATGAAAAGAGGGCATTTTGATATGTGATTGAGTTGTGTGAATGTAACGCTAAGTTAGCACAATAGCTTGAGCCGATTACGTCATGGAACCTTATGCTCTTATACCTTAATCTCAATTACAATCAAATTTTTCATCATCATACATCTTAATCTTAAATATAATTAATATAAATTATCATATACCAAATAGTGTCCCAATTGTAATCTATGTTGTGTGAAAATATTTGGGTCATCCTTAAAGTAAGATAGTTTATTATATAAATATTATAAAATATTTAAAATTGGTGTTCTGAAAAAAGGTTAAAAAAGTTAAAAATATTCCCAATGATATCAAAATAAATTCAAAAATAAAACAAAATACTAGTAATGATCAAAATCATAGGATGCCCCGACTTTCTTAAACTAACCACAATAAGGAGCCTAGGAGACCAACATCTTCCACAGCCACGTTACACAAGTCGATCAGACAGACGAACAACTTCTTCATTTCGTCCTCTAGAGACGCGTCTGAAGGTTTCGGGTGCAACAGGGTGGGATACGTCGATATGCGTGGGACTCGGTCGCTTTTCCTCTATTGTCCCAGCCTTAATTTTCTCTTTTGTTGACTTAGATTTGTTCCATACTAGTTTTGCATTGGTTTACTTCGTCAACGGATTCAGACTTATACTTGGGATATTGTGGAAGACATGAATAATATGATATGATAATCAAATGTATAAGTTCTATGTGGTTTGATCCAAAAAAAGTCTACGGTTTCCTAGGTTTACTCATGTTATAAAAACAGAAATAAAAAATAGAAAAGAATTATTCAATTGTTTTGGTTGATTAAATATATTGACAGCGAGACAAGTCATGCCGATTCCTTAAATCTTGATAGTTAAGGAAATCGGAAACCAGATACCTGCAATTCGATTAAATATATTAGATGAAAAATTTCCTATGTAAAATTATATATCTCAACAAATGGTACATTTTGCTAAAAAAAAAACAAATGGTACATGCATTCGTCTACTCTGATAAATATGAAAGAATACTCGCTGAAATCTTGTAAGTAGAATTTTATGAACACATGATACACAATAAAGTTTTATAACAATAATAGTGTAGTTTATCTTTTTTGAGCCATAGAAATCGAATTGATCGTGTTAGTTAAATGAATCTGAGATGTTATTTTTAAAGCAAATTTTATAAAAGGAGGCTCAGAGAGCCTAAACAAGCTGAACATACATGAGGAATGAAGAAATATAAAACAACAGGTTGAATTCAAATATCACATCGGATTTGAGTTTCCATGTATGATGCATCCCACAAAACCGTCTTCAAGAGACATTTCTTAGAGATTCAAAGCAGCGAGAGCCTCTGAATAGACGGAAAAATATCATCTGATCACTTTGCACTTGCACCACAATATTTACTCTAAACACAATCTTAATATAATTTCAATTTAACAAATACGTGACATACAATCTTAATATAATTTCAATTTAAGTTCCTTTTTACTTTACTCATATTGTCTGAACTCTAAATATGGATGAACCGTGCCGCGATTAGCTATTTTTTTTGGTGCTGGAATTCTGGGTACCCACTACCTTCACGTATTGGACGACTTAAATTTGTTTAGCTATCAGATTTACACGTTAACCGGTCAAAGGAAGGCTTTTGGAGAAATAGGTCCTAGGTTCAATCCTAACTTTTGGCTAAAAGGTCACTAGAACATGTGCTCATTGCCAGGGGCTTGGTCCTTGGGAAGGGTCAGTCGGCACCCAAAAGGATGCATGGGTCAGGGTTTCCCGCCAATTTAACCCTTTTGGAGATTCACACGTTGAAAATCGCACACTTATTCTAACATGTACAATGATCAATTATAAAAAATGCATACTGATGAATGTAATTTTACCCATAAGTAGATAATTACGATAAAAATATAAAAGAATGGTGCTTACACCATTTAATATGAAAGTCAAGGGAACCCAAATTTCTACCAAAAATCTACTATAAATACAAAGCATGAGGAACCTAAAAAGATCATCAGCACAAGAAATATCACACTCACTTGTTTCTGAGGTCTCCTTTTTCTACTTGAGCTTTATATTCTTGTATGTCTTTCTTACTTAATTTAATTTCCATATATCTTATACTCCGTATTAATTAATCTAGATAATATTTCCAGGCTCATCAGATATCAACAACATGGGTGCAGGTGGTCAGATGTCAGATCCATCAGGAGGGGATAATATCCTCCAACGTGTCCCAGTTAATCCGCCATTCTCGTTAAGTGATCTAAAGAAAGCAATCCCAGCCCATTGCTTTGAACGATCTGTGATACGTTCCTCTTACTATGTCGTTCATGATCTCATTATTGCCTATGTCTTCTATTTCCTTGCCAACACCTACATTCCTGTCCTTCCTACTTCCCTAGTTTACTTAGCATGGCCTGTTTACTGGTTTTGCCAAGCTAGCATTCTAACAGGCCTATGGGTTATTGGACATGAATGTGGTCACCACGCCTTTAGTGAATACCAGTGGATTGATGACACTGTTGGATTCATTCTCCATTCTGCCCTCTTCACCCCTTATTTCTCTTGGAAATACAGCCATAGAAATCACCACGCCAACACAAATTCACTTGATAACGATGAAGTTTACATTCCTAAACGCAAGTCTAAAGTCAGGATGTACTCGAAGATTCTTAACAACCCACCTGGTAGAGTGTTCACTTTAATTTTTAGATTCAGCCTTGGATTTCCTTTATACCTCTTAACCAATATATCTGGAAAGAAATATGGAAGGTTCGCTAACCACTTTGATCCACTAAGTCCAATTTTCACGGATCGTGAAAGGGTTATGGTTATTGTATCGGATCTTGGTTTCATTGCCCTCTTTTACGTTATCAAGCTTCTTGTAGCCGCAAAAGGAGCTGCTTGGGTAACGTGCATGTACCTACTTCCGGTTCTAGGCGTACATATCTTTTTCGTTTTGATTACATATTTGCACCATACCCATCTCTCCTTGCCTCATTATGATTCCACAGAATGGAACTGGATCAGAGGGGCATTATCAACAATCGATAGGGACTTCGGATTCCTCAATAGGGTTTTCCATGACGTTACCCACACTCACGTCTTGCATCATTTGATCTCATACATTCCACATTATCATGCAAAGGAGGCAAGGGATGCGATCAAGCCTGTACTAGGTGAGTATTATAAGATCGACAGGACTCCAATTTTCAAGGCAATGTGGAGAGAAGCCAAGGAATGCATCTACATTGAGCCAGATGAAAATAGCAAGCACACAGGTGTATATTGGTACTATAAATTGTGAACACTTGTCTCAGTGCTCTGATATGCTTAAATTGTTCGACTTTACAGTATGTATAATAACATGTCCTGAAGATTCTACGGGTTGTTCCTTGGCTGAACCATCCATATTTTAATTATGTTGTATTGTTGCATATGTTTAAATGTTCAACTTTGCTAATAAATTGTTCTTATAATTTGAAATTCTGTGTACGTACCTTTGTTTAAATAGCAAAAGAGTGACTAGTACCACCTAAATGTTGGAAACATGTTTCCCTACACTGAATGGGTATAAAAGGAATTAATTCTCATTTCATTTTTTTCCATATTGAACAACCTAAATGCCTAGTTATTCGCTAAAACCTAAAGAACTAATCCTACAAATGATTTAATGGATATTTGATTTTGGTGATTTTGTATTACAATTATGATTTAAGTGTAATATATTGACTTAGTTGATCGATTTGTAATCGTGATAAATGTTCATCAAGTCAGGATTGTGCGGAGTGCACACTTGTATAATGTTATTGCGATTATCATACGAGGGTCTGAGGGCAGCGCCCCTGGTAGCAGGGTCAAAGGGCGGCAGCCCCTGGTATGGTCCAAGGGGCAGTGCCCCTGGCTGGGGTCGAGCTATGTTAAAAAGGCACTTGAAAATAAAATTCCGTGGATATTTTAGACTAAATTCAGTCCGTTATTTGAACTGTGGTTTTGGTTAATATAACTGTTTTGGCAGTTACAACCGCATGACAGTTTTATTGGTCATTTTAACAAATGTTGCCTCTGGTTCTGTTCATAACACAAAAACACAATCTCAGTTCGCAATCTGAGTTTTATCCGATTGGAGATTTCGATAGAACTATCGAGATACTTTGATATAAAATTGCGTGACACGACTCTCATATTACTGTGATCCACCAAAATTCTAACATTTGATAATGATTTTGTGAGTTGAAACTGGTAAATAATCTGAATTTTGCCATGTTATGTGAACAAGCAGAGAAATTTAATTACAACGAAAATGTCAAGTATGTCATATACAATTATAGTCAATGATATACCTCCTTCGGAAACACAAAACACAGAGAAGCTGTTTGACTTGATTAAGCCGTTAAATCTCAGGGACATGACTAGAATTCAGTGAAGCCATGATTGTGACGGATATTCGGTTGTTATGGAGTTTAACAGTTATTTCTCTCTCAACTCAAAAAGTTCAAGTGGAGTCAACTTCTTATGATTTCTGGCATTTGCTAGCAGTTTCTTTCATTTCTTTGGCTGCAGTCGTCTTGGTTGCTAGTATGCAAAATAATATACGAGTCCTTCATAAACTGAATCTTTAGTTATAATGAAGTCAAATCTATCTATTGGTAAATTATTTGGTATGGAAGAAACAATAGTTCAACCCTTTACCCAAAATCTAATCATATCTGAAACATTATTTTCTTCATGTAAACCAACAAAAAGCACAATTGCACAAATGTACATGAGATTAATACATACACCATACCAAAAAAAACAACATATATACAACAAGAATTCACAATAAGGTTGAAAGGGCAATTTTTTTTGGTAACCGTGATTTTCGTAATATTGACCAACTAATCCACGAGGTTTAAGCCCACCCCACACGGATTTAAACCAAGTAAAGCTCTCCCTTTTCAGGAGGTTGGCGTGACTACTTCAAGGTCATTTGACAAATTTTCTAAAAGGCAAATTTGTAACCAAGTAAAATTGCCACTAATCTTCTGAAAGGCTTAGATTTTCCACTTAGCCTAAGACGGTAGAACAAGTTTTCCATCCATCCATTTAGTGCATTGACTAGGTTTGTGTTGGTCCATACCGTCAGATATGATGTGGCATCTGTATGTGTACCATATTACATTGGTTACATGTGGTTAATTTCCAACATTGTGATTGCTACTGTTGGTGATACCGTATCTGTTTTAGGAACGTATAATCTACTCGATTGCTCAATAATGTTTTGAGCTGGGTTGATACTTAGATTTCAACTCTATTTGTTCATGCTTTCACTTTAAATGATCAGTTTTGGTTTAATATAAGCATATTGTTTAAGAGTATCATGTGGGAAACGGTGTATACTTTTCAAGTTGTAATGGCATTTTTTTATGTGTTGTCCAGTTTTTTATAAAGTATTTGCTTAATCACTATTAGATCGAGCAGAGACTCCAATGGTATTTCTCCCACACCAGTCTGATGTGTCACCAAAACTGGTGCCGCCGGTGAAGTGCTATCATACTGGAAGTGAGTTGCGTGTGGTTGAGCTAGTCCACTGGCTCGCGCCAATGTTATTTATATTGTGTTCTTGTTTGCTTTTTTGTTTTAGAAGAAGATGCTTGGTAATTTCTTCTTTTAAAGAATGTGAAGTGTTGAGTTTTCCACGAGTTGGTGGAGTGGTGACTTTTGAACAGGTTGGGACTCGGTCGCTTTTCCTCTATTGTTTCAGCCTTAAGTTTCTCTTGTTGACTTGGTTTTGTTCAATACGTACTAAATTTTCATTGGTTTACAAAAAAGTCAATCGTCGAACCGATCAAGATCGATATATTCTTAGGATATTGGACGAGGTTAATAATATTATGATAATCTAATGTTCTGCCTGATTTATTCCAAAAAAAGTCTATGGTTTCGTATGCTTTACTCATGTTATGAAAACAGAAACAAAAAATAGAAAAAGATTGTTCCATTAATCATAGAAAGAAGTTAATTAGTTCGGATGTTTCCAAATATTATTGACTGCCAGACAGATCATGTCGACTCCTTAGATCTGACCCAAAGATTTATAGTTAAAATAACTAGAACCCGAAACCCGGAAAAACCTATTTGTTACGGTTTGTGTTCTAGCTTTGATTACCGATCGTACAACTCGGACCGGTTATTATTATATGAGAAGTCACCTACGAAATATTTTATATCTCAAAAAATGATAAATTCATTCATTAGGTTGGGTGTACTCTGACAAATATGAATGAATACTATCGTATAAAATTTTATGAAGCTATGATAAACTATAATGATTGTTAACAATAATTGATTAATATTATTGATAATTGTTAGTTAAATGGATTCTGAGATGTGTATAGAGTAAATATTGTGACGTAATAACTTAACACGGCTTTAATAAATATACGTGACCTATAATCATAATATAATTTATGTTTAAGTTCTTTTTTTGCTCGACACATATTGTTTGAACTCATGGATGAACCGAGCCGCGGTTAACAACTGTTTTTAGGTGCACGAAATGTAGGTATCGACTACCTGCTTATATTGGACTACGAAAATCACTTACATTGTTATTTAGTGGACTCTTAGCCACAACTTTCGTTATAGCTAAAAGCCCCGATTCTAGTAGTGATATATGTTGAACACCACTACTAGAAACTAAGCTAGTGGTTTAACACGTACAATGAGCAATTATCAGAAAAGCATCTTAATGAATGAGTAATTTTACCCATAAGTAGAAAATTAACATTAAAATATAATAATATATGGTGCTTAAACTATTAGCAACTAGATGTCAAGGGAACCCAAAATTCTACCAAAAATCTACTATAAATACTAAGCATGAGGAACCCAAAAAGAATCATCAGCACAAGAAATATCATACATCACTTCTTTCTGAGGTCCCCTCTTTCTCCTTGAGCTTGATAGATATTCTTGTCTTTCTTTCTTACTCATTTTAGTTACATATATCTTATTTTAATATTTGCAGGTTCATTAGATACATATCAACAACATATGGGTGCAGGTGGTCGGATGTCAAATCCATCTGAGGGGGATCATAGTATCCTCCAACGTGTCCCAGTTGATCCACCATTCTCGTTAAGTGATCTAAAGAAAGCAATCCCAGCCCATTGCTTTCAGCGATCTGTCATACGTTCATCTTACTATGTCGTTCATGATCTCATCATTGCCTATGTCTTCTACTTCCTTGCCAACACATACATTCCTGTCCTTCCTGCTCCTCTAGTTTACTTAGCATGGCCCGTTTACTGGTTTTTCCAAGCTAGTATCCTAACTGGCCTATGGGTAATTGGTCATGAATGTGGTCACCACGCCTTTAGCGATTACCAGTGGATTGACGACACTATTGGATTCATTCTCCATAGTGCCCTCTTCACTCCTTATTTCTCTTGGAAATACAGCCATAGAAATCATCATGCCAACACAAATTCACTTGATAACGATGAAGTTTACATTCCTAAACGTAAGTCAAAAGTTAGGATGTACTCAAAGATTCTTAATAATCCACCTGGTCGAGTGTTCACATTAATTTTTAGGTTCAGCCTTGGTTTTCCTTTATATCTTTTAACTAATATATCAGGAAAGAAGTACACCAGGTTTGCAAACCACTTTGATCCACTAAGTCCAATTTTCACGGATCGTGAAAGGATTATGGTTATTGTATCGGATCTTGGTTTCATTGCCCTCTTTTACGTTATTAAGCTTCTTGTAGCCGCAAAAGGAGCTGCTTGGGTAACGTGCATGTACCTACTTCCGGTTCTAGGCGTACATATCTTTTTCGTTTTGATTACATATTTGCACCATACCCATCTCTCCTTGCCACATTATGATTCCACAGAATGGAACTGGATCAGAGGGGCATTATCAACAATCGACAGGGACTTTGGATTCCTCAATCGGGTTTTCCATGACGTTACCCACACTCACGTCTTGCATCATTTGATCTCATACATTCCACATTATCATGCAAAGGAGGCAAGGGATGCGATCAAGCCTGTACTAGGTGAGTATTATAAGATCGACAGGACTCCAATTTTCAAGGCAATGTGGAGAGAAGCCAAGGAATGCATCTACATTGAGCCTGATGAATATAGCAAGCACAAAGGTGTATATTGGTACAATAAATTGTGAGCACTTGTCTCAGTGATATGCTTGAATTGTTCGACTTTATAGTATGTATAATAACATGTCCTCAACATTTTTCGGGTTGTTCCTTGGCTGAACCATCCATATTTAAAATTATGTTTTATTGTTTAATATGCTTAAATGTTCAACTTTGCTAATAAATTGTTCTTGTAATATCTAATTCTGTGTACGTAACTTTGTTTAAATAGCAAAAGAGTGACTAGTACCACCTAAATGTTGGAAACATGTTTCCCTACACTGAATGGGTATGAGTTGAACTCATAGCGTGCGATGTTCTCTTTTCTGCCTTCACCCAATATCGAACTAGATTTGTTTTAATTGTTCTTTGTTATGCAATCATTAGTTGTTCCAGATTTCATTTTTTTCCATATGGAACAACCTAAATGCCTAGTTATTCACTAAAACCTAAAGAATAATCCTACAAATGATTTACTTTTTGTGAGATGAATCTGGTTAATAAATAGAATTTTGCCATGTTACAAAAAGCACAAATGTGAATTCTTCATGTAAACCTAGAAAAAGCACAAATATACATGAAATTAATACATACATCATACCCAAAAAAAACAACATATCTACAACAGGAATGCAAAATAAGGTTGTAAGGGCAAATTTGTAATCGAAAGTATATGACAAGTGTAATATTGCCACTAATTTTCTAAAAGGCTTAGATTTTCCACTTAGCTTAAGATGCTAGAACAAGTTTTACATCCATCATTTAGTGCATCGACTAGGTTTGTGTTGGTCCACACCGTCATATATGATGTGGCATACGTGTACCATAATACACTGGTTACCTGTGGTTAATTTCCGACATTTTGATTGCTAACTGTGGGTGATAGTATCTGTTTTAGGAAGATATAATCTACTCGATTGCTCAACATTTTGAGCTGGGTTGATCCTTTGATTCAGCTCTATTTGTTCACGCTTTGACTTTGGATGATCTGTTTTGGTTTTATTTAAGCATTTTGGTTAAAAGCATCAAGACACTATATACTTTTTTTTTCCGGGGAAAATGTGAAATATATTATTACCAACTTAGGACAATACAAACCAATCTATGGCAAATAGAATTTTGGAACATAGATGGTCAACAACTAAATATAATTACTGAAAACAGAAAATTCATACTAAACTATATATACTTTCTTTTCCGGGAAAATGTGAAATATATTACTATATTACCAACTTAAATAGGACAGTACAATTTTTGCACAAGAGAGAAAGTGGTCACATGGACAACTGGCTGTTTCATATCTGCTCATACAAGCATCTAAAATTTTCAGTTTATACCTCCGTTGACATCTTTTCAAGTTTTAATGACATTTTTTAATGTGTTGACCAGTTTTTTAAAAGGGCTAATCACTTATAATCTAACTTTATAAACTTTTTTATGTGTAGTCTATTTTTGTTTTGTTCTTATACTATCAAACTTTTGAATTTATGTTATTTTATGTATCGGTAACTTGTTTAACCTAGTGAAGCGGGTTAAACTAATGATCGTTAACTTTTTATAGCAATGTTAGTCTCTTGTACTAACGATCGTTTGTAATTTCAATCTAAAAAATAGGTTTTAAAAAATAGTTTTTAAAAAATATAAAACTTTATTTTTTTTGGAAATTTTTTTAAAAAATATTCATTTTTTTCGAAAGAATTTGAATTGTTTTTTTTACATTTTTTTCCGAAAATACTTTTAAAAAAATAATTTTATCTTAAAAAATTTAAAAACTAAGTAAAAAACTTTTAAATTTTTTAACCTTTAAAAATTTAATTATATCTTAAGAAAAGGTAAAAATGTATAAAAACATTAAAGCAAATTAAAATTTCTTTTTTTTTTCTTTAAAAACGCATATCATTTTTGAACTGTTTTAAAAAATTTAAGAAGAAGCAAGTAAAGAAATTTAATTTTTTTAACTTTAAATTTTTTTTCGAAAATAAAAATTTCAGAAAAAAGTTGAAGCATTTTTTTTGGACAATAAATTTTTTATAAACTTTAATATTATAAACTAGAAATTATTTTTCGAAAAAAAAAGAATTTTTGTTTCAGAAAAAAATCAAAACATTTTTTTCCGGAAATTAATTTTTTACTTTTAAAATTTTTCGAAAAAATTGTATTCATTTTAAAAATTTTCCAAAAAGATTAAAATTTATCTTTTTAAAAAGTTATTTTTTTCAAATTAAAATAACAAACGTTCGTTAGTAAAAGGAACTAACATTACCATAAAAAAATGAACGACCGGTAATTTAACCTGCTCCATCAGGTTAAACAAGTCACCGACACACGATATAACCGAAATTCAAAAGTTTGATATTATAATAACAAAAAAAAAGTAGTTTACACACAAAAAAAAGGTGTCAAGTTGGATACATTTTGAAATGATTAGCCCTTTTTAAAAATATTTGCTTAATCTCTATTAGAGCACAGACTACAATGGTATTTCTACCACGCAGTCTGATGTGTCACCAAAACTGGCGCCGTAGGTGAAGTGCTAAGATACCGGAAGTGATCTGCGCGAGTTTTTGTGTGTGTGCTCGTGTGCGCATGCGCAAAGATGAAGAAGAAGATAATTGGTATGTTCTTTTTTTTTAAAGAATGTGAAGTGTTGAGTTTTCCACGAGTAGTTGGTGGAGTGGTGACTTTCTTTGTTTGGAACAGAATGGGACTGGATAGCTTTTCCTCTATTGTTCGAGCCTTAAGTTTCTCTTGTTGACTGGTTTGTACAATATTAAATTTGCATTGGTTTACCAAAAGTCCATCGTCGAACCGATCCAGATATATTCTTAGGATATTGGAAGACATAAATACTACGGAGTATTATGATAATCTAGGTTCCACAAAAAATTCAGATGTTTTCTATGCTTTACTCATGTTATGAAAACTGGAACAAAACATAGAAAAATATTGTTCCATTGATCATAGAAAGAAGTTAGTTCGGGTGTTTAAAAATATTGACTGCCAGACAAATCATGTCGACTTCTTAAATCTGACCCAAAGACTGATAGTTAAGGAAACCAGAACTCAGAGACCAGAAAAACCTATTTGTTACAGGTTGTGTTCTAGCTTTAATTTTGAGATACCTATAACTACCGATCATACAACTCGGTTACTATTAGATGAAAAGTCTCCTATGTAAAATTATATATCTCAAAAAATGGTACATTCATTCATTAGGTTGTGTACTCTAATAAATATGAATGAATTCTCGTTGAAACCTTATAACAATTTATTAGACCGTGGTAGATTATAATGATTGTTGACATTTATGGTCGAGTTTATCATTTTTGCGCCATAACCATTAAATTGATTTGTTAGTTAAATGGATCAGGGGTGTGTATAGGGTATATATTCTGACTTAATAACTTTAATACGGCTTCATTAAATACATGAGATATAATCATAATATAATTTCAATTCAACTCTTTTTTTACTTGTCTCATGTTGTTTGAACTCTATGGATGAACTCAGCCGTGATTAACAACTGGTTTTAGATGCCCGAAATGTGGCTTCCTACTACATGTCCATATTGGACTACTTACATTTGTTTGACTATAAGATTCACACGTTGGAAATCGCTTACTTTGTCTTTTAGTGGACTCTTAACGACAACTTTCGTCATAGCTAAAAGCCCCGATTCTAGTAGTGATATGTTGAACACCAGCAATAGAAACTAAGCATGTGGTCTAACACAATATTTATAAAGCATCTTGATGAATGAGTAAGATTTTGACCATAAGTATTTAAGTAGATGTCAAGGGAACTAGATTTCTACCACAATCTACTATAAATAGGAAGAGAGCTAGGAGTGGGTGGCCCCAAAGGTGGTACCAAAATCGGTACGTGTGATTTTGGAGCTTTGGCAATAGAATCTATTTGGCACCATATTTTTTTAAGAGTGATTTGAACGAGAAAAAGTAGTACCAAAGTGATATAATTGGTTCACGTATACCCACTTTTATTACTAAAAAAATCCGAAAATCTACCAGCTGGACTGGTCCGGTTGGCGCGAGATGTGTTGGCACGAGCCTGGGAACGGTGCGCCAACTATGGTCTGGCGCCAAAAGGCTACCAGCCACGTGGTCAACTACCGTTCCCCCACTCTAAGCATGAGGAACCAAACAATAATCATCAGCACAAGAAATATCATACATCACTTCTTTCTTAGGTCCCATCTTTCTCCTTGAGCTTTATATATATTCTTCAATCTCTTTTTACTCAGTTTAGTTTACATATATATTATTCTAATAATTGCAGGTTCAGCAGATAACAACAACATGGATGCAGGTGGTCGGATGCAGATCTATCTAAGGGGAATCATAATATCCTCCAATGTGTCCAATTGATCTATCGTTCTTGTTAAGTGATCTAAAGAAAGCAATACCAGCCCACTGCTTTCAGCCATTTTTTAGACGCACATCTTACTATGTCGTTTATGACCTCATCATTGTTTATGTCTTTTACCTTCTTGCCAACACATACATTCCTATCCTTGTTACTTCTCTAGTTTACTTAGCATGGCCCGTTTACTAGTTTTACAAAGCTAATATCCTAACTAGCCTATGGGTAATTGGTCATGAATATGGTCACCATGCCTTTAGCGAGTACTAGTGGATTGATGAAACTATTGGATTCATTCTCCATACTGCTCTCTTCACTCCTTATTTCTCTTGGAAATAAAGCCATAGAAATCATCAGGCCAACAAAAATTTACTTGATAACAATGAAGTTTACATCCGTAAACGCAAGTCAAATGTTAGGATGTACTCAAAGAATCCTGGTCGAGTGTTCACATTAATTTTTAGGTTAAGCCTTGGATTTCCTTTATATCTTTTAGCTAATATACCTTGAAAGAACTACACGAGGTAAGCAAACCACTTTGATCCACTAAGTCCAATTTTCACGGATCGTGTAAGAGTTATGATTGTTGTATCAGATATTAGCTTGATTGGCCTTTTTATGCAACTAATCTTCTTATAACAGCAAAAGGCGCTGCTTAGGTAATGTGCATGTATATACTACCGGTTCTAGGCGTACATATCTTTTTCGCTTTGATTATGTAGAAAAACAAGATCCAAAGGATTTAAACCAGTTTATAAACAAGAATCAAAAACCTTTTTATTAAATCAAGATTAAACTACAAATCAAAACAAGAGATCATTACAATACTCTAGTATGATCTTATCATTTAATTGATAACAGTTTTACAAAGATAAACAAGAATGATCTGTGTTACATAGTTTGAAAAATTGAGAGAGACCATAAAATAAACATACAAATGAAAAAACCCAGATGCCTCTCTCGAAGGAGAGAGGTTGGGGTTATAGCAAAACAACAAAGTCGTTATACCTATGGGCTTGGGCTTCAGCAAATGGGCTCGGGTAAATATGTAACACCCCATTTTGATAAATGGAATGTCACGCGTAATTATGGCGTGTCATCAAAGCATACAAGGATAACTGTCTAAACATTACATGACCATAAAGGAAATACCGGAATCAAACATCGGTACCCCAAAAGTAGAACTCATCACACACAAACATAAGTACTGTAAATGAAAGGACTAAACAATTTCCATAGAAATGAGTATCAAAGTATAAAGAAATGCATAAAGTAAAGAAGGCTAGGAAGCTTCCAATCCATATGCACGTACGCTTAAAGTCTACGAGCGTCCCTGAGTACCTGCCGTTTTGGGAACATGAAAAGGAAAAAGGCTGAGCATAACGCTCAGTGCACGGATATACAAGTAAAACATGAATAATATAAGCATATAAGCATGAAACAGTTGAAAAGACTAAGTCCTGGATAACCTGGTTATATCTTAGTAAAACTGGTTTTATAGTTTGAAAAGCCTTATGTTTATCTTGTAAAAACTGTTTAACATGTTTACCATTAGCCAATATAGGTCATGAATTATCCACGTGCATGAATACTTGGAGGGGTGACCTCGTCATGCAAATTAGAGGGGTTGTCTCTAATTTAATATACTGGTTTTGGGTAGGAGGGATCAGCTCCTTGTGAAGGATGCAAGGCACACACCACATTCACACCGAATAATCTGCTGAAAACATGTAAACTAGGATGCACCCGTACGCCCCACCTGATAATAATAATATGGCCAAAAGCTGAAAGGGACGCCACGAGCTATCACTCCGTCGTGGTGAAGTCATAACACCGGTGCCTCTAGTGTTATAGTTATGGTACCTCTATAACTAGGTGAGACTGGTCATGCATGTATATGGCTTTAGGTAGTCTAATTAAACATAAGCAATTCAAAAACATATAAAACATATACTGGGGAAAATAGTTGGCTGCATACAGGAAATCCTAATAAGGAAGAATGTCCATACTGAAAGGACGGAGAATCCGTACCTTGTGTCCAGTGAACGAAGAAGACGAACGGAAGAGAGTCCTACTTCGGTATCACTAATGCTACATAAATACATACGTGTATAAGTATCTGATTACTGAGTACGTAACTGGTTTTATATCATGTCTTAGCTTGTTTTCTATGTTCATGTCATATTTTACCGATTTAAGCTTTATACTGTGTTTATCATGTATTTTGTCTATTCTGTTTGAGTATTTCTTGTATTTCATGTATTATTATACTTGTTGTGTAATAATAAGTAACTTTCTAAAAATAGAAAGTTTCCAAAAATAGAAAGTTTCCAAAAATAGATTTACTGCTTAAAATAGCTAAGTTTCTAAAAAATAGAAAGTTTCCATAAATAGATTTGCTGCCTTAATTAAATAATTTTCTAACAATAGAAAGTTTCCATAATTCGATATAAGCTGGATTATTAAGCTAATTTTATAAGCTTAAGTGTTTACTGATTAATATTCTGAGTCATGTAATTAAATAGTATAGTTTATTAATTATTTCATGTAAATTAAATAAACTATAGGTTAAAGTATTTAATTAAATATAACATGATTTAATTAAATAAAGGTAAAAATATACTTAGGTTAAAACATGTATTATTATTTATTAATAATATAACCTAAGTCATGTAAATTAATTAATTATATGTCATGATTTAATAATTAATTAATTATATAGTCTAATTAAAATGATAATTACTTAGGTTAAAATTCATGTCTTAATATTAATATTAATAACCTAAGTTATGTAAATTAAATTAATCATGTGCATGTTTTTATTAATTTAATTTAAGTCTTATAAAAAAAAATTTGTAAATATAATTAATCTTGTAAAAAGTAACCCATGAACCGAACCGTGTTTTAATCTAAACATGTGTAAACCGGACCGGTTTAAACCCGTGAACCGGAAACCGAACATACCCTTGGTCAAAACCCTAGCCGCCGGCTAGCATGGGTTCCCACCGGCTAGCCGGTGTTCCCCTTGCTGTCGTGGCCTTCGGTTCCCCCTGCTTTCCTTAATTAGCCATCGGCTTAAGCCGGTGGTGGTTTTAGTTCTTAGCCGAGACCTAGCCGACACAAACATACCCCGACCAAGGTCGGGGTTTCCCTTGGTTCCTGCTGCCGTGACACAAGACCACCACACCGAGACCTTGAGGTCTCGGTTGGTGTGAATCAAGTCAAGCCGAGACCCCTTTGGGGCTCGGTTCTTGCGTCGGCCAACAAACAAACACCCCTTAAACTATAATTAATCTTACCCCCATGTTTAATTAACATATGTTTACTTGTTTTTAAAACATTAATGATTCATGTGTTCTTGATTTAATTAAAAACATATAAAGAAAAAGGTTTTAGGGTTATACCGATCACGTGAATCAAGGAGGATGAACACACTAACAATCCTTGCAATAAATCAACACCAAAATACACCAAACACACTTGTGTGTGTGTTAAACCCGACGGCAAAAGGAGAGGAGAAAGAAGAGATTAGGGTTTTTTCTTGTTTTCAATATTTTTGTTATTATGAAACTAAGTTTTCTCCTTAATTCTTGTTTAGTAAAATTAAATGGGCTTGGCCCTTATCTTTGTGTTGTAGCCGCGGGTAGGGGGCCACATGGGGGGTAACCCAAATTTTTTCCGTGTCTAAATAATAAGTGTGTTCTCGTGTTCGTGTTTTACGTGATTAAACTAGTTATCGTTCGTGACTTAATATATTTATTCGTGATCGTAATAAATATACATACATAAGTAATACTAAGCTCGTGATTATTTACGTTCATAATTTCATGTTCGTATGTTCGTGAGTATAATTATTATTAAAATAATTATCATGTCTTAATACGTAATAAATACTTATCGTGTTATAACACGTACGTAATACTTGAAATTCTTGTTCGTGAAACGTAAACGTGCTATAAAAGGAAAGTTCTAATCATGTACGTACGATCGTAAGGGTACTATTCATGGTAAAATCATGCGGGTTTTACAACTCTTCCCCCCTAAAAAGAATAATTTATCCCCGAATTATAGATAAAGTAAGCTGGAAAAGAAGAACATACCCGAATTCAAAATATGAAATGAGGGTAAGAAGCTCGGATAGACTCCTCTGTTTCCCAAGTGGCTTCCCGCTCGGTATGATCCCTCCAAAGGATTTTGACGAATGGAATCGTCTTCCTTCTCATGACTCGTTCTTGTCTGTCAAGAACTCGTTCGGGTTCTTCTATGAAAGTGAGATCTTCACGAATCTGTTCCAGTGGATACTGAACCATGTGAAGGGGATGATACTGGTATCCTCTGAGTAAGGACACATGGAAAACATCGTGAACATGAGAAAGCTACGGAGGTAACGCTAAACGGTAAGATACTTCACCGACTCGTTCAATGACATCAAACGGTCCGATAAATCGAGGACTGAGCTTCCCTTTCATTCCAAAACGTCTAACACCACGTGCCGGCGAAACCTTAAGGAAAACGTGATCTCCTACGTTAAAACGTAAGTCCCTACGATGCTTGTCTGTGTAACTCTTCTGGCGTGACCGTGCTTCTTGCAGTTTCTGCTTAACTACTGTGACCTTCTCATTAGTCAGCTCTATCATTTTTGGTCCTTCAAGTGTTCGCTCACCAACCTGATCCCAGCAGATTGGGGCGCGACACTTTCTGTCATACAACATCTCGAAAGGATCACACTTGATACTTGCGTGCCAACTGTTGTTGTATGCAAAATCCACCAAACAGATATAATCGTCCCAATCACCCGTCCATTCCAACACACATGACCTTAACATGTCCTCCAATGTCTAAATCGTTCGCTCTGACTGCCCGTCTATTTGAGGATGAAAAGCCGTGCTAAGCTTAAGTTGTGTACCCCAAGCTTTCTGCATACTTCTCCAGAATCGCGAAGTGAAACGAGGATCTCTGTCTGAGACGATGCTGGATGGATCACCGTGAAGTCTCATGATCTCCCTTCTATAAGTATCGACGAGTTTACTGACCGAATCTTCCTTGCGGATCGGTAAGAAATGAGCTGATTTGGTAAGTCGATCAACGATAACCCAAATTGCATCGTGCTTCTTCTTTATTGGCGGAAGACCAGTAACAAAATCCATGGTGATCTTGTCCCACTTCCACTCTGGAATATCTAACGGTTGAAGAAGACCGCCAGATCGCTGATGCTCGATCTTAACCTGCTGGCAGGTAAGACATTTGGAGACGTAAGTCGCAACATCCTGTTTCATACCACTCCACCAAAAGTACTACTTTATGTCGTGGTACATCTTGGTCGAACCAGGATGGATAGAGAATGGGGAGCTATGAGCCTCAACTAACAATGCTTCCCGGAGTTCTTGGTCATCAGGAACACACAGTCTCGTGCCCTGCCATAAGATACCATCTGCATCTACTCGAAATTTTGTCTGCTTCTCCAAATTCTGAATTATCGCCCATATTTCTCCATCATCTTTCTGAGCTTCCTTGATCTTAGAGAGTAACTCGGGTTCCACTCTAAGATTAGCCCAGTAACCATGTTGTCCACGTACCATGATCTCTATGTCTAGTCGCTCCAAGTCTCTTATGATTTCCTCCTTAATTTTAATGCCGTTTATCATTCCGTACTTTCTGCTAAGTGCATCTGCCACTACATTCGACTTGCCTGGATGATACTGCAGATTAATGTCATAATCCTTCAACAGCTCTAACCATCTCCTCTGTCTCATGTTCAATTCACGCTGAGTGAAGATATACTTCAAGCTCTTGTGGTCCGTGAAAATGTCACATGATTCTCCATACAAGTAGTGCCTCCGTATCTTTAATGCAAACACGACTGCTGCAAGTTCCAAGTCATGCGTAGAGTAATTTTCCTCATAAGGCTTAAGCTGACGTGAAGTGTACGCTATCACTTTCCCATGTTGCATGAGAACACATCCAAGTCCCTTCCCCGATGCATCACTATAGATCTGAAATCCACCTGTACCAGATGGGAGAGTAATAATCGGTGCAAATACTAACTTCTGCTTTAGGTCTTCAAAGCTCTTCTCTCGTTCTTCAGTCCATACGTATTTCTCCCTTTTCCGCATCAGTTTGGTCAATGGTAGTGCTAAGCGGGAAAAGTTCTCCATGAACCTACGGTAATAACCAGCTAAGCCTAAGAAACTACAGACTTCAGCCACTGATGTCGGCCTTGGCCATTTGGTAATAGCCTCAACCTTCGCTGGATCCATCGTGATTCTTTCTGCTGATACAATGTGACCTAAGAATGCCACCTTGTCTAACCAGAACTCACACTTGGAGAATTTAACATACAGCTGCTTCTGGCGAAGAATCTGTAGTACTGTACGAAGATGGTCTTCGTGTTCCTCCTTAGACTTAGAGAAAATTAGGATGTCGTCAATGAAGACAATAACGAACTTGTCCAGAAATTCATGGAAGATTCCGTTCATCAAATCCATGAACACTGCTGGAGCATTGGTAAGGCCAAATGGCATGACTACAAATTTGTAGTGGCCATAGCGTGTACGGAAAGCAGTCTTGGCGATGTCCTGCTCCTTAACCCTTAGCTGATGATAGCCCGCCCTTAGATCAATCTTGAAGAAATGTTTGACCCCTTGGAGTTGGTCAAACAGATCGTCTATACGTGGTAATGGATACCTATTCCTGAAGGCAATCTTGTTGAGCTCGCGATAGTCTATGCAAAGACGCATACTGCCGTCCTTCTTCTTGACAAATAAGACCGGTGCGCCCCATGGAGATGTGCTCGGTCGAATAAAACCTCGTTCCAGAAGTTCTTGTAATTGATCCTTCAGCTTCTTCAACTCTATAGGAGCCATGCGATAAGGAGCCTTGGAAATCGGCTCAGCTCTTGGGATGAGCTCGATATTAAATTATACTTCACGTGCAGGTGGTATTACCAGAAGTTGTTCTGGAAATACATCTGGAAATTCTGACACTATCGGCTGATTCTGAATTGATGGGGATTCAACATCCATGTCATGAACAGTAACTAAATAACCCTCACAACCATGTGAAAGTAATGCACGTGCTTGCAAGGTTGATATGATTTGTACAGACCTGTCGGGTATGAACCCGTTGTGAATGTACTCTGGCGCATTAACATCACCGAAAATGACTCGATATGAATGGCAGTCTATGGTAGCATTATGCTTGGATAGCCAATCCATGCCCAAAATCATGTCAAAATCATTCATGTCCAGCGGAAGTGCGTCAACAGGACGAACCTTGTCGTCAAACTCTAGGGGAAGGCTCTTGTACACATGGGTTATGCGTACAGAGTCTCTCAAAGGCGTGGAAATACTCAGTATATTTTCTAGTGGCATGGGAAGTATCCTAACATTCTTGGCATAAGAAGTAGAAATCACCGAGTGAGTAGCACCCGTATCAAACAGAACACATGCAGCTTGACCATACATATACAAGATTCCAGTGATGGTACCTGTAGACTTGTTGGCCTGATCGCGAGATGTCGTGTAAACGCGTCCACTAGTAGGAGGCAACTTGGTATCAGCATATCCTGATGTACCCTCCATCTCGCCCTTGCGGCAATCCTTCATGCGATGGCTAGGAATACCACACTTGAAGCATGCGTCGCTGTCGCGGCGACATGGCCCTGGGTGCCTACGGTGGCAAGTAGAGCAAAGAGGATGAGTATATCCTCCAGCAGGTGTCCTGACTGGTTGAGAGCCTGATAAAACAATATACATGAGACATGATAATAGGTACAAAGGACAATGCAGATAATCGTAAGATTGAATACCAGTTATAGTTAGACGGTTAGGCTGTGAACCTCTCTGGTTCTGGTCCCTCCCGTTACCATGATTCCTGGTAGAAGATTTGCTAATGTGTCTGAATTAAGAATCATAACATGTAATCATAAGGAAATGCGTAGGTATAAGGACCTGCTGTTGTTGGAGTGTCCCACGTTGTTACGGTAATTATCATTACCGCCACGCCTATCCGTAGCAGAACGGTCGTGAGTCTGACCGTTTCCCTTGGGCTGATTAGGCTATTGCTGAGTAGCCGGCTGAGACCGGTCCCCAATCTTCTTCCTGGAAGATACAATTTAAAGAGATGAAATACTGACATATACTGAAAGAATACGGATTGGCCACCGTTTGAATACGAATGTTTACCTCTTATCGGGTCTCTTTCCTTCCCCGAACTCATCTTTTTCCTGCAGCATCTCCAACTTACGTGTTGCATCGGCCACTTGTGCTACCGTGTTGAACGTAGCACCCACCAAGTTGTTTGCGACCGATGTACGAAGAGCCCACCTGAAGTGGTGTGCTTGCTCTTCAGGAGTACCTGCTGCACCAAGGAAACCAGCCAAGCAAAGAAAGGGCTGCATGAACTCGTTGCTACTCTCCCGAGCTCTCTGTCGGATCCCATGGTACTCTCTCTTTAGCTTGTCCTACTCATCCTTGGGAAAGAACTGCTCCATTACCCTATCCCTGAACTGAGCCCAAGTCAAACCAGCCACCCAATCATCACCTCCCTCAGACTGCTTCAGTGCTATCCACCATGCTAACACATCACCTTCGAACCGGTAGCATGCCAACCTCGACTTGAAGACGGGGTCTGATACAATAAATTTTGTGTGGGGTTCAAAATAATTCTCGGAATCCTCTCGAATTGATCTCAGTTTAAAGTGGAATGATTTGTTCTTGGTGACAAAAAGGAGTCTGGTTTTCTATTCTATTAATAAGTAAGCTAGACTTAAAAATTTAGATCAAAGTAAATGAAAAATACCCTAGCAGAAATTACCCTATTCGGAAAACAAGCACTGTGCGGGAAGCAATCTTCTATTCGGAATATTATGCTCAATTCGGAAAAAGATGTCTATGCGGAAAAATCGTCCTATTCGGAATGTTATGATCTATGCGGAAAAACATGTGCTATTCGGAAAAATACCCTATGCGGAAAAATGACTCTAATTGGAAAATCTGGTCTATGCGGAAAGTCAAGCTATTCGGAAAGATGAATTCCTATGCGGAAAATATGCTTATGCGGAAAAATCAGAACTCTATTCGGAATATAATGTCTATTCGGAAAATATGGTCTATGCGGAATAATAAGCACCTATGCGGAAAACATGTGCTATTCGGAATATCTGGGATATTCCGAATAAAGAAGAAATATAACCTCTACTCGGAATAATTGAAATATTCCGAATAGAGACACCCCCAGAATTCCTATTCGGAATCTAGGAAACTCAGAACTGTAGAAATGCGAAGAACAGGGGACTCGGTTAATCCAAAATCAGACTTGACAAGCAAAAAGGTTTTTACCAAATTAAACTCAAATCATTTAAATACCATAAGTAATAAATCCCACCAATAAAAACACTAAATCAACAACTTTTTAGAATCAAACTAGAATCAAATAAAAACTTAAGAACTTGCAATAGATGATGATGAAGAACAAGATGAATGAAAAGATGGAATTGATTGATTAATGTAAAAATAACAAGAGTAATGATTAAGGGTTACAAGATTGAAAGAAAAAGATGAAAAATCACCAAACACCCTAATGGTGTTGGTGAAGCCACGAACAAAGAACTGGGAAAAAGAAAAAAATGAAGCTAACTCCTTAATGGTGTGAAGGAAAAGTCTATTTATAGTCCTAGTGGTTGGTTGGTGAGTGGGCTTTCTCCCTTTCTTCTTGTCTTCTCGTCTTTTCAGAAAAGTTGACGTTTTCGATTCTGATTCGGGATTTGTCGTTGATTAAATTCAACTCGTCTTTTAATTTCTTCGTTAAATAGACTTGAGTTTCTTCGACTTATGAAAATCTTCCGTCTTTAGTCCTTTTCTTCGATAAGTCTTCGAATAGGCCCAGTGACTTCAAATCTTTTGCATCTCTTGGACAATAGACTTTATCTTGAGTCTTTTTCCTTGATAAAACCCGTGCAATCCCATGTTTTCTTTAATATTTATCCGGTTAGCTCTGAAAACACAATAAACACAAAAACTACGCATAATTCCAAACAAATGATATTAAATACGTGTTTTGGTCTCGTTTTAGCCCGAATTAAGTGGTAAAAGGATGGGTGTTTACACACCTATCAAATCCCCTACACTTAACCATTGTCATGCCCTCATGCAATGCTTAGTGATAAAGCAATTTTACAATTTTCTCATAATTAATCAACCTTGGCCTTATTCAAATATTACTAAATAAGAATCAAATTACTAAGAGAAATAAAAACTTTAAGATAAACAAAAAGAATGGAAATAACTTGTAAAGAAATCAAGGACTTACATTAGGGCTTTGGTGTTGCGAAGATTTATCACCCTCAAGTTTCACGTTCCCCAAACTAAGCTTAAAAACGAGATCATTGTTATTATAAGTTAGTAAATCAAACACTTACACACATGGCTTAATTAAATGCTTAAACTCCCTTATTCCTAGTTGTATCTCTTATATTTTATTTTTGTCTTAGAATGATCATGAAGATGCATTTTTGGACTTATTTCGATAGTTTATTAAGGCTGAAAGCAAAGTAGGACGATTTGATCAATAGTTAGCTAAAGGACAAAATCTCTTAAAACTGCTTCTCGGGATATCAAAAAGTTCATATCTTGGCATAACTTGGTTCACGATTTGAGACCTTTCTCAGGCCGATATTTGGCATGTACTTCATACTTCATATCTTCGAGAGACGTTCTTGAGATAATGGTCTTCTCATCATAATATAGTTTCTTCACTTGGAGACTTTTGAGGGGTACTCCAACTTTGTTGACCACGACTTCATGATTATTTCTTCAATCTCTAATTGGGATTTTGAGATACAACGATCCGCCTCCTTTTCGGACTCGGATCTATTTATCCTCATACCTTGTTAGGGTCTTTTCGGATAGACTTCTCCATGATCTTTATGGGAGTTGATTGCTTTTCGTCGTGAGTCTTGATCCTTCATATAGACTTTAGGAATAATGCTTTTCACATCACTTTGGATCTTCAGCAATAAAATTGAATCCTCATGCCTTGTTAGGGCCTTTTCGGACTCGCCAATCTTCGCGCCCCGCTTCATAAGTTATGCCTTGGCTATGAACTCTTATCATTACCGAGCAACTTTTAAACGATCTTGGGCTAGAAGCTAAGTAACTTTTCAAATCGTACGACCTTACTTATTGCAGATAAATTATTAGCAAGTGATGGGAGAATAGGCAAATAATTACACCAAGTGAGCTTGCGCAAGAATACCGACTTATAATTGACTCTATCATTTCTCGTCCTCCACAATTTAAAATCTCAAGTAATGAGACTCGTGGATACTTAGCCTAATAAACCGATTAAGGTCTACATGGTTAAGGATACTAGCTAGAATAAACTTGGATAAGTCTATTCGGGTTGAGTCAAAATAAACGCAACGGGCCTAATATGTCAAAGATTTCTAAACCAGCTACACCACTTTATTAATATTTTTGACTTTATTGCGGAATATATACATATGAAAGCAACGATAAAAATTTAAAAATTACAACTAAATGGCCAAAGTTAATAAAAAATTTGAATAAGGCATTTTCATGGAAAAGTCCACTTAAAACTTCGATAGAAGTCCCCCCTACACTTAAGATAAACATTGTCCTCAATGTTTAAGCATGTGGGAAAAGTCTCCCCTACACTTATGACATTGTGCACGTTGGTTAACTCAAGTTAAGGAAGAGACGACTAAAGTGATCAATTTCAAATGTGAGTATGAAGAAAATTGAATCACGATAGTTGAGAGATAGAACCGGATTTCGGATAACACGGGAGCACGGTTCTTCAAAGATTCCAAGAGTGCAGTTATCCCTGTAATCACATCACCACACAAACACAAATGACCAAAATAGTTTCTCCCCTACACTTAGGGGGTTAAAGGGATAGATACTCGGGCTGCCTCCCGAGGAGCGCTTGTTTTTGATAACCGAGTCACGAGCCTGACTCGACCCAAAATTAGTTTATGGGGAACGTGGTGAGGGATGGAATCACCTCCTGAGAGGTGTCCTCACCAAAGTACAACTTCACTCGTTGGCCATTCACCTTAAAATTAGGTCCATTAGGTTGAGCGAGCTCGAGAGTACCATATGGAAAAATTTGGGCAATGGTGAATGGGCCGGACCAACGAGATTTCAGCTTGCCCGAAAAGATTTTCAACCGAGAGTTAAAAAGTAAGACTTTGTCTCCAACATGGAACTCTCGGTTTTTGATCTTGGAGTCGTGAATGAGCTTAGTCCTTTCCTTATAGATTAAAGAGTTTTCATAAGCCTCATTCCGAAGTTCATTCAGCTCATTGAGTTGGATCTTGCGTAGGTCACCGGCTTTGTTTATATCAAAATTAGCCCACTTCAAGGCCCAGTAAGCCTTGTGCTCCAACTCAATGGGGAGGTGGCACGCTTTCCCGTACACAAGACGATACGGCGTACAGCCGATCGGGGTCTTGTAAGCAGTACGGAAAGCCCACAAAGCATCATCAAGTTTATCAGCCCATGCGGCACGATGCTCTCCCACGGTTCTTTCAAGAATTCGCTTCAGTCCTCGGTTGGATATTTCAGCCTGGCCATTAGTTTGTGGGTGGTAGGCTGTGGAAAGACGATGATTTACACCGTACTTAGCCATGACTCTAGCAAATTGGTCATTGCAGAAATGAGTCCCACGATCATTAATAATGGCGCGAGGCACACCAAATCTAGCGAAAAGAGCTTTCAAAAAGTTACAAACCACCCTTGCGTCATTAGTAGGCAAAGCTTTGGCTTCAACCCACTTTGAAACGTAGTCAACGGCTACAAGGATGTATTTATTTCCTTTAGAGGAAGGGAATGGCCCCATAAAGTCGATACCCCACACATCAAAAATTTCACATTCCTGTATGAAAGTCTGAGGCATCTCGTCTTTATGTGTGATTTTGCCTTGCTTTTGGCAAACATCACATCTTTTAACCATATCGTGAGCGTCACGATATATGGAGGGCCAATAAAATCCCGAATCAAACACTTTTTTAGCGGTGTAGTTGGGACCAAAGTGACCACCGGTGGGTCCTTTGTGGCAAGCATCAAGGATTTCAGACGCTGCCGGTCCGTCAACACATCGGCGGATAATCAGGTCTGCACATTGTTTGAATAGGTAAGGGTCGTCCCAAAAGTAAGTCTTAATGTCGGTGAAGAACTTTTTCTTTTGTTGGGACGTCAACCCTTCCTTGAGAATTCCACCCGCCAAGTAGTTTGCAAAGTCCGCAAACCACGGGGTTTCATTCGGCTTCGAGTTTATAGACATTAAGGTCTCCAAGGGAAAAGAATCATTGATTTCTTTGTTCGGATGATCCCCTTGGTATGGATCCTCAAGTCTGCTAAGATGATCCGCGGCTAAGTTTTCTGCTCCTTTTTTATCGCGAATTTCTATTTTAAATTCCTGGAGCAGCAAAACCCAGCGAAGAAGTCTTGGTTTGGAATCTTGCTTTGTCAACAAGTACTTCAGCGCGGAATGATCGGTATACACGATGGTGGTGGAAAGGACAAGATAGGGGCGAAATTTTTCAAAAGCATAGACAACAGCTAAAAGCTCTTTTTCGGTTGTCGTATAATGCAATTGTGCCCCAGTCATTGTCTTGCTAGCGTAATGGATCGGTTGGAAGTGTTTGTTCACTCTTTGTCCAAGAACCGCTCCAATAGCAAAATCACTAGCATCGCACATCAACTCAAAGGGTAGCTCCCAATTAGGGGTAACCAAGACGGGTGCCTTAGTAAGCTTATCCTTAAGCGAGTCAAAGGCTTCAAGACATTCTTTGGAAAAGATAAAAGGAGTATCTTTTTCCAAGAGGTGGGTCATCGGGCGAGCGATTTGAGAAAAATCTTTGATGAATCGACGGTAGAAGCCCGCATGACCCAGGAAATTTCTCACACCCTTCACGGTTGAAGGTGGAGGCAACTTTGCGATAACATCAACTTTAGCACGGTCAACTTCAAGACCGGCTTTCGAGATCTTATGTCCAAGCACGACGCCTTCTTTTACCATAAAATGGCATTTTTCCCAATTCAGAACTAGGCGAGTGTCTTCACACCGCTTAAGCATACGTTCTAAATTGGCAAGGCAAGAAGAGAAGGAATCCCCGAAGACCGAGAAATCATCCATGAAGACTTCCATGGTTTGTTCAACCATGTCATGGAAGATAGCTAACATGCACCTTTGGAAAGTCCCGGGCGCATTACATAAGCCAAAAGGCATTCTTTTGTAAGCGAAAGTGCCATAGGGACAAGTGAATGTAGTCTTCTCTTGATCTTGGGGATCGATGGGTATTTGAAAATAACCCGAGAAACCATCCAGAAAGCAGTAATATTCATTACCGGCTAAACGTTCAAGCATTTGGTCCATAAAAGGTAGAGGAAAATGATCCTTTCTCGTGGCATCATTGAGTTTGCGGTAGTCTATACAAACTCTCCACCCAGTAACGAGACGAGTGGGAATTAACTCGTTGTGTTCATTGGGAACAACGGTTATTCCGCCCTTCTTGGGCACACAATGGATTGGACTAACCCATGGTGAATCCGAAATAGGGTAAATCATACCCGCATCAAGAAGTTTGAGAACCTCTGTTTTGATGACTTCATGTATTTTTGGATTCACCCTTCGTTGGCTTTGAATCGTGGGCTTAAAGTCGTCCTCCATGAGAATTTTGTGTGTGCAGAAGTGAGGATCAATTCCACGAATATCCGAAATCTTCCAAGCAATAGCCTTCTTATGATCTTTTAACACAGCGACAAGTCGGGCTTTCTCTTCATCCTTCAAATCCTTAGCAATGATGACTGGTGACTTCTTTTCTTCTTCGAGGAATACATACTCAAGATGGGGTGGCAACTCCTTAAGTTCCAAATCCGGAGGATTGTCGACGGGAGGCGTATTCGAAGTCGGAGTCTCGATAGCAATAACAGTGGGAGATGGAGGGGAAGGATTGTCTTCTCTGAGGAGGTTTGCAATGAAACTGAGATCGTCATCCCAATTGGCAGTAGAATCGTCATTGTCTTGCTTCACATCTTCCAAGGTGGCTTCCAAATCTTTCCAAAGGAAATCACTTTCTCCAAATAGAGATAGTGATGAGTCGATAGAGGAGACGGTCTCAACATTGGGAAGAGAGGTAGGGATATTTTTACAAGCATCCTTGAAGTGTTCTTCACAAGCCTCATCAAGAACGTCAATACAATTAACACTCTCGGAAGAATAAGGCTGTTTAGAAAGCTTTCCCATGTTGAAGACTACTTTATCGTCACCCACTCTCATAATAAGCTCACCAGCTTCAACATCGATGAGAGTGCGACCGGTCCTCAAGAATGGACGACCAACAATGAGTGGCACACGGGGGTCCATCTCGTAGTCGACGACAATAAAATCAGCAGGGAAGGTGAATTTGTCGACTCCTACAATGACGTCTTCGGCTATCCCCACTGGATAAGCAACCGTACGGTTAGCTAATTCCAGAGTCATTTTGGTGGGGACTAGCTCTGGGAGAGATAATTGCTTCCAAACACTTAGAGGCATGAGATTAATACTGGCACCTAGATCGGCTAGGGCCATGCAATTCTCTACTCCCGGGAAATTGCAAGGGATAAGAAAACGACCCGGATCACCAAGCTTGGTTGGCAATTTCCTTAAGAGCACTGCAGAGCAATTCTCATTAAGTTGGGTGTTGGCAATATCGAGGAGCTTTTCCTTGTCGCTCAAAAGATCTTTAAACATTTTTGCATATTTGGGCATGTGAGCGAGAGCCTCGGCGAAGGAGATATTGAAATTCAGTTGTTTGAACATTTTAAGGAAATTCGAAACCTGAATATCATCCTTGCTCTTTTGCTTCTCTTTCCTCAACCTTGAAGGATAAGGTATATTGGAAGAAGAGGAAGGCTTTAGGGGAATAGGATCACTCACAACCACGGGTGGAGGAGGGGTAGAAGGGAGAGGTGGAGAAATTGGGGAAGGAGAAGGATGAGGAATAGGAGCAGGTGACTCGTTCTCCTTAGTCACAACCACCGGTGGAGGTATAGGAAGCTCGGGTTCCTTGGTACCTTTGCCACTTCGAGTGGTGATTGCTTTCATCTCCCCTCTTGGATTTGCAACGGTGTTACTCGGAAGAGTACCCGAAGAAGAGGGTTGACTACTTTGGAAGAAACTAGCCATCATGTCCTCAAATCATTAGTTTGGCTATCCAACGTGTTTCTCATGTCTGCTCTCAAATCGTTTCCTTGCTTGACCAAGTCTGCTTTCAGGTTGAGCACCTCTCTCTGAAGATTTCCCACTATCGCATCGTTAGTCCTCATATAAGTTTCCACTTCTTGGTGAAGAGCGGTGGGTTGGTTGGGAGGAGCATTGTATGCAGGTGGTTGGTAAGCAGGTTGTTGGTAGACTTGGTTGTTTCGTTGAGGTGGTTGTTGCTGCTTGTGGGGTGGGATGTATGGTTGTCGAGGTTGTTGTTGTTGTTGAGGAGGGCGATTAAGGTTTTGTTGTTGGTTTGGGTTGGCAGGAGGGAAACCAGGTGGTGAAAGATAGTTGTTGCTGCGGTAGCTAAGCAAGTTACGGTCACCTTGAGGTTTAGTTTGATAAGTAGGTTGAGGATAGGTGCCATATGCTGCATTCACATTCTCTGCAGGGTAATCTTGGGTGGCGGTACAAGTTGTGTAAGAATGAGGACCACCGCATATCTCACAAGGTTGGCTGACAGCGTTCACTTGAGCGTTTTTGGCGTTGTTGCTGACGGTGTGTGTGACAAGCGATTCAAGAAGAGTAGTGATTTTGTCTAATATCTTGTCGCTGTCATTAGTGCTAGCACTAGCGACATTGGTCCGAACACTCTTGGTTTGCACGCGAGATTTATTCTCAATGATGTCCCAAGCAGCATTGGAAGTCTTAGCCAATAAATTACCCCCTGAGGCACTGTTCAGTGAATCTTGGTCACTCATGCTTAAACCATTGTAAAAAGTATTGATTTGATGTACTTTGGTAAAACCATGTTGTGGGCATTTTCTTAAAAGATCTTTAAAACGATCCCAAGATTCACTGAACGACTCATCGTACTTTTGTTCAAAGTTTATAATCTCATTCCGCAATGCGGTAGTACGAGAGGGTGGAAAAAAGTAGTTGATAAACTTTGTTTCCAAATCCGTCCACGAGAGAATACTCTGTGGCGGTTCTTTAGCAAGCCAATGCCGGGCTTGTCCCTCTAAAGAAAAGGGAAAAAGTTGTAACCTTATAACTTCTTGTGGAACCCCATTGAACTTGACCGTGTTGGTGAGTTGAAGAAATCTCTTGATGTGGTCATGTGGATCATCAATGGTTCGTCCCAAGAATGGCTGAGCGGAGACCATCTGGATAAAGCCTGACTTGAGCTCGAAATTGTTGGCGGCAATTGGAGGTATGACAATTGGGTCCGTGTTGCCATCTACATGAGCTTGCAGCAATTCAATCATCGGGCGATTATCCGGAAGGGGCTCATTATTGTTGTTATAGTTCATGTTGTTGAAAGGCGGGTTGTTGTTGTTATTATTGTTTGCAGGTGGTACACCGGCCATGTCTAAGTGATCGAGAGGCTCGGGCTCTTGATAAGACGTGGATCGAGTGCGCATACACCTGCAAAAGAACTAACAAGGCAAAAACAATACAAAAATATTTTTGGTTTTTATGTTTTTTAATGTTTTGGTATTTTTGAAAATTTTATATTTTTTAGTGTTTTTGAAAGTTTTTAGGAAAAAGTAACGTTCACGGGGAACGGATCAAAATCCAAGTTCTCACAAAAAACTTTTGATCTTAACGAGAAGAGCCGGCAGCGGCGCCATTTGATACAATAAATTTTGTGTGGGGTTCAAAACAATTCTCGGAATCCTCTCGAATTGATCTCAGTTTAAAGTGGAATGATTTGTTCTTGGTGACAAAAAGGAGTCTGGTTTTCTATTCTATTAATAAGTAAGCTAGACTTAAAAATTTAGATCAAAGTAAATGAAAAATACTCTAGCAGAAATTACCCTATTCGGAAAACAAGCACTGTGCGGGAAGCAATCTTCTATTCGGAATATTATGCTCAATTCGGAAAAAGATGTCTATGCGGAAAAATCGTCCTATTCGGAATGTTATGATCTATGCGGAAAAACATGTGCTATTCGGAAAAATACCCTATGCGGAAAAATGACTCTAATCGGAAAATCTGGTCTATGCGGAAAGTCAAGCTATTCGGAAAGATGAATTCCTATGCGGAAAATATGCTTATGCGGAAAAATCAGAACTCTATTCGGAATATAATGTCTATTCGGAAAATATGGTCTATGCGGAATAATAAGCACCTATGCGGAAAACATGTGCTATTCGGAATATCTGGGATATTCTGAATAAAGAAGAAATATAACCTCTACTCGGAATAATTGAAATATTCCGAATAGAGACACCCCCAGAATTCCTATTCGGAATCTGGGAAACTCAGAACTGTAGAAATGCGAAGAACAGGGGACTCGGTTAATCCAAAATCAGACTTGACAAGCAAAAAGGTTTTTACCAAATTAAACTCAAATCATTTAAATACCATAAGTAATAAATCCCACCAATAAAAACACTAAATCAACAACTTTTTAGAATCAAACTAGAATCAAATAAAAACTTAAGAACTTGCAATAGATGATGATGAAGAACAAGATGAATGAAAAGATGGAATTGATTGATTAATGTAAAAATAACAAGAGTAATGATTAAGGGTTACAAGATTGAAAGAAAAAGATGAAAAATCACCAAACACCCTAATGGTGTTGGTGAAGCCACGAACAAAGAACTGGGAAAAAGAAAAAAATGAAGCTAACTCCTTAATGGTGTGAAGGGAAAGTCTATTTATAGTCCTAGTGGTTGGTTGGTGAGTGGACTTTCTCCCTTTCTTCTTGTCTTCTCGTCTTTTCAGAAAAGTTGACGTTTTCGATTCTGATTCAGGATTTGTCGTCGATTAAATTCAACTCGTCTTTTAATTTCTTCGTTAAATAGACTTGAGTTTCTTCGACTTATGAAAATGTTCCGTCTTTAGTCCTTTTCTTCGATAAGTCTTCGAATAGGCCCAGTGACTTCAAATCTTTTGCATCTCTTGGACAATAGACTTTATCTTGAGTCTTTTTCCTTGATAAAACCCGTGCAATCCCATGTTTTCTTTAATATTTATCCGGTTAGCTCTGAAAACACAATAAACACAAAAACCACGCATAATTCCAAACAAATGATATTAAATACGTGTTTTGGTCTCGTTTTAGCCCGAATTAAGTGGTAAAAGGATGGGTGTTTACACACCTATCAGGGTCACAGCCCATAGCATCGAAGATCTTCTCAATGTGAGCCAACCAGCTTTCAGCTTCACTGGGGCTATCTGTTCTCTCGAAAGTTCGAGGGCGGAGCTTATTGAATCTCTCCAGCCAATGTTGCTGGAGGAGGAGGAGGTATTGGGTGTTGCTGCTGGTTGTTGGTAGCCTGAACCTCAGCCCTGATTTCGTTCCTCAGCTGAGGAAGCATAGTTTGCATCGCAGCTTGGATTGCTGCATTGAGTTGTTCCTGATCGCGTGTGAGAACCATCTGATAGTATAACATAAAACACATGATTAAACTGATTAAAACATAAACTATATACATGAAAAAAATTTATACCAATAAATCATGAGAAGAATTTTATGCAGGAAAACTAGTACATGAATACATGATGCAGTTTTATGAAAACTTTTGTATGCGCGAGAGTGAACGCCTATGGTCAGTTCACTCAAAACAAAAGACATGGCGAGGGGAAGCCAATGGGTCGGTCCCAAATTTAAAAGTTTCGATAAGCACATGCGACTAAATAACGCCAGTCCTGTACCAACCATTACTTAGTCATAAACCTGCGACAATGACATATATATGTATGCATGAAAATGATGAATGCATGAAAACCGACTGTCAGTTCTAGGAAGACCATGGTGACTACCCACTAATCACAGGTCGTGTTTTAAGAGCCTACAAGTCGAAGCCTTGGCTCTGATACCATAACTGTAATACCCCCATTTTGATAAATGGAATGTCACGCGTAATTATGGCGTGTCATCAAAGTATACAAGGATAAATGTCTAAACATTACATGACCATAAAGGAAATACCGGAATCAAACATCGGTACCCCCAAAAGTAGAACTCATCACACACAAACATAAGTACTGTAAATGAAAGGACTAAGCAATGCCCATGGAAATGAGTATCAAAGTATAAAGAAATGCATAAAGTAAAGAAGGCTAGGAAGCTTCCAATCCATATGCACGTACGCTTAAAGTCTACGAGCGTCCCTGAGTACCTACCATTTTGGGAACATGAAAAGGAAAATGGCTGAGCATAACACTCAATGCACGGATATACAAGTAAAGCATGAATAATATAAGCATATAAGCATGAAACAGCAGAAAAGACTAAGTCCTGGATAACCTGGTTATATCTTAGTAAAACTGGTTTTATAGTTTGAAAAGCCTTATGTTTATCTTGTAAAAACTGTTTAATATTTTACCATTAGCCAATATAGGTCATGAATTATCCACGTGCATGAATACTTGGAGGGGTGACCTCGGCATGCAAATTAGAGGGGCTTCCTCTAATTTAATATACTGGTTTTGGATAGGAGGGATCATCTCCTTGTGAAGGATACAAGGCACACACCACATTCACACTAAATAATATGCTGAAAACATGTAAACTAGGATGCACCCATACGCCCCACCTAATAATAATAATATGGCCAAAAGCTGAAAGGGACGCCACGAGCTATCACTCCGTCGTGGTGAAGTCATAACACTGGTGCCTCCAGTGTTATGGTTATGGTACCTCCATAACCAGGTGAAACTGGTCATGCATGTATATGGCTTTAGGTAGTCTAATTAAACATAAGCAATTCAAAAACATATAAAACATATACTGGGGAAAACAGTTGGCTGCATACGGGAAATCCTAATAAGGAAGAATGTCCATACTGAAAGGAAGGAGAATCCGTACCTTGTGTCCAGTGAATGAAGAAGACGAACGGAAGAGAGTCCTACTTCGGTATCACTAATGCTACATAAATACATACGTGTATAAGTATCTGATTACTGAGTATGTAACTGGTTTTATATCATGTCTTAGCTTGTTTTATATGTTCATGTCATATTTTACTGATTTAAGCTTTATACTGTGTTTATCATGTATTCTGTTTAAGTATTTCTTGTATTTCATGTATTATTATACTTGTTGTGTAATAATAAGTAACTTTCTAAAAATAGCAGGTTTCCTAAAATAGAAAGTTTCCAAAAATAGAAAGTTTACAAAAATAGATTTACTGCTTAAAATAGATAAGTTTCTAAAAATAGAAAGTTTCCATAAATAGATTTGTTGCCTTAATTAAACAAGTTTCTAAAAATAGAAAGTTTCCATAATTAGATATAAGCTGGATTATTAAGCTAATTTTATAAGCTTAAGTGTTTACTGATTAATATTCTAAGTCATGTAATTAAATAGTATATTTTATTAATTATCTCATGCAAATTAAATAAACTATATGTTAAAGTATTTAATTTAATATAACATGATTTAATTAAATAAAGGTAAAAATATACTTAGGTTAAAACATGGATTATTATTTATTAATAATATCACCTAAGTCATGTAAATTAATTAATTATATGTCATGATTTAATAATTAATTAATTATATAGTCTAATTAAAATGATAATTACGTAGGTTAAAATTCATGTCTTAATATTAATATTAATAACCTAAGTCATGTAAATTAAATTAATCATGCGCATGTTTTAATTAATTTAATTTAAGTCTTGTAAAAAAATAAACTTGTAAATATAATTAATCTTGTAAAAAGTAACCCATGAACCGAACCGTGTTTTAATCTAAACATGTGTGAACCGGACCGGTTTAAACCCGTGAACCGGCAACCGAACGTACCCTTGGTCAAAACCCAAGCCACTGGCTAGCATGGGTTCCCACCGGCTAGCCGGTGTTCCCCCTGCTGACGTGGCCTTCGGTTCCCCCTGCTTTCCTTAATTAGCCACCGGCTTAAGCCGTTGGTGGTTTTAGTTCTTAGCCGAGACCCACCCGACACAAACATACCCCGACCGAGGTCGGGGTTTCCCTTGGTTCCTGCTGCTGTGACACAAGACCACCACACCGAGACCTTGAGGTCTCGGTTGGTGTGAATCAAGTCAAGCCGAGACGCCCTTAGGGCTCGGTTCTTGCGTCGGCCAACAAACAAACACCCCTTAACCAATAACTAATCTTACCCCCATGTTTAATTAATATATGTTTACTTGTTTTTAAAACATTCATGATTCATGTGTTCTTGATTTAATTAAAAACATATAAAGAAAAAGGTTTTAGGGTTATACCGATCACGTGAATCAAGGAGGATGAACACACTAACAATCCTTGCAATAAATCAACACCAAAATCAACCAAACACACCTTGTGTGTGTGTGTTAAACCCGGCGGCCAAAGGAGAGGATAAAGAAGAGATTAGGGTTTTTTTCTTGTTTTCAATATTTTTGTTATTATGAAACTAAGTTTTCTCCTTAATTCTTGTTTAGTAAAATTAAATGGGCTTGGCCCTTGTCTTTATGTTGTAGCCGCGGGTAGGGGGCCCACATGGGGGGTAACCCAAATGTTTTCCGTGTCTAAATAATAAGTGTGTTCTCGTGTTCGTGTTTTACGTGATTAAACTAGTTATCGTTCGTGACTTAATATATTTATTCGTGATCGTAATAAATATACGTACATACGTAATACTAAGCTCGTGATTATTTACGTTCACGATTTCATGTTCGTATGTTCGTGATTATAATTATTATTTAAATAATTATCGTGTCTTAATACGTAATAAATACTTATCGTGTTATAACACGTACGTAATACTTGAAATTCTTGTTCGTGAAACGTAAACATGCAATAAAAGGAAAGTTCTAATCATGTACGTACGATCGTAAGGGTACTGTTCATGGTAAAAGAATGCGGGTTTTACAAAATACATATGCAACTTGACAACTTCAGTCCTCACTTTCCAAGCTGGATTCTACAAGTAATCCACATGGTATTAACTGAAACCTTTAAACAAACTAAATTAATCCATTTGGTTAAAAAGGGTTAATAAATAAAGTCCTTAAATTTAACATCCCCCTTAATCTGATAACCCATACAAGTTTATCGTGCCCAGTTTTCTCACAAAGTCACAATGTTGAAATGTATCCAATCCTTTTGTAAGGATGCCTTCAATTTGATTTGAAGATCACACTTTTTCTTTTTTACAACACCATTTAAAAAAAATTCTCTTACAAAATGTAAGTCAATCTCTAAATGTTTGGTTTTTTCATGAAAAACAGGATTGACAACTAACTTAATAGCTGAATTGCTATCACAGTAAAGTGTTATAGGCAAAATATTTTCACATTGTAAATCTTCTAGGATTTTAAGGATCCATACCACTTCACTTGTTAAAGAAGAAAGAGCTCTATACTCTGAGTCTGTAGATGATTTAGAGAGTTCCAAGAAACAAGATTATGATTTACAAAAACACAATACCTAGTAACAAATTTTCTAGTAACAATGCATTCAGCCTAGTCAGCATCAGAATAAGCTTTAAGAAACATACCAAAGGTCTTCTTAAAGTGAATGCTTAAACCCAGAGAGCATTTAAGATATCTTAATATCTTAAAGGAAATATTGAGATAAGAGTTCAAAGGAGAGTGCATAAACTGGCTTAAACAATGCACAACATAAGAAATGTCAGGTCTTGTGTTAGTCAAATAGATAAGCTTACCCATAAGCTTCTGATAGTCAAAAATATTTTCAAGTAAAGGATCACTATCGGTAAGCTCATTAGATATAGCAAGCTTAGACACCAAAGGAATCTTAGCAGGTTTACAAGCAAGCATACCATACTCAGACAACAAATCTAGCACATACTTTATCTGATTCAAGCAAATACCAAATTCAGTATCAACAACTTTAATACCCAAACAATACTTTAACTTTACAAGTCCTTAATAATAAACTTGGTTCTCAAAAACACTTTAAATTTCTCAATTTCAACAATGTTGTTACTAGTGATGATAATATCATCAACATACACAAGCAAGAAATATATTACCATCAGACTTGATATAAAGAGAATAATAAGATTTACTTTGACAAAAACCATTGTCATTTAAGACAGAGGTGAGCTTAGCATTCCATTGCCTAGGTACCTGTTTAAGGCCATATAGAGACTTTTTAAGTCTACAAACCATGTTTTCACCTCCATGAAGATATCCTTGAGGTGGTTTCATATACACAGTCTCATCAAAGTCACCATACAAGAAAGCATTATTGGTATCAAGTTGAAACATAGGCTAAGACTGCACAATAGCTTGATTAAGAAGGCAATTAGCAGTAACCATCTTAATAACAGGGACAAAGGCTTCCTCATAATCTATTCCTTCTTTCAAACCAAAACCCTGAGCAACAACCTTTGCCTTATACCTTTCTATCTCCCCATTAGAATTAAATTTTAATTTCCAAATTCATTTGCAACCTAAGGCTTTCCTACCTTTAGGAAGCTCAATGATTTCCCACGTATCATTCTCAAGAAGTATAGCAAGCTCAATATTCATTACATCAACCCAAATAGGGTTCTGAGATGCTTCAAAAAAACTTTTTGGTTCATTATTTTTATTAAGTCTGGTGACAAAACAAAAAATTTATTGATTAAGTTTAGAATAACCAACTAAATTTTCAAGAACATACTTAACCTTAGAGTTAACAACAAAATTGATGTGATCGTGATAGTATAGTGATAATTTGGATACGTTATAGGGTAAATAAGAAAATTACCTTTAGGAAAAAGTAATAGACTGATATTACCAATGACGAATTAAATTAAACACGTGATGAACCAAGTTCGTTGTACACGAAGATCGAGTGAATTTGAGACGCTTTGCTTTGATTTGGACAATTGATTCGAATTGGTTTTCGGTTTTTAAACTCAAATTAAAATCTACCAATTTTAAACTATTAAATCTAATCCTAAAGTGCATGAATCGTGAACCCTGCTATAATTAAATCTAAAACAATTGATTACTTAAAAATTAAAAACTATTTAAAATTTAAACTATTTAATAATCTATAAAAAATAATTTATTTAATAAAAATAAACTTTTAAACTATTTTTAGAAATCTATCTAACTTTTTAAACTAATAAAACTTTATTAAAATTACTTTAACCAAATTTATATTTTTAAAACTAATTTTATTTAAAATCTAAAATTATAAAAATATAATTATCAAAAACTTTTTAAACTTTTAAACTTAATAAAAACATTTTTTATTTTTATTTTATTTTATTAATTAAAGAAAACTAAAATTTGACTTAAATAAAAGTATTAATCAAAAATTATTTAAATACGTTACTTTAATTAAAACACACTTTAATTGCAAAATCAGCCTATACTTAAATCTACTATATTAATCAATAAACAGAAAGAAATCTTAAAAGAGCTATTAGCTCAGTGGTAAACACACAATGCACACACCCTTGAGGTCAAGGGTTCGAGTCCCAAATGGGACTGATTTTTGGATTATTTCCTTTTTGGACAGTAAAAATATTAAGTCACAGGAGGTGACTTTTGCTTGAAGTAGCTAATATTATCAGCTTAATGGAACAATAATAAGCTATCAGATCAGTAGGATCTGATAGCAAAATCTATACAACAAATCTAAGAAGCAAGAACAAGTAGAAATCAACTCAGAATTAATAACAGCTATAAAACCACGCAATAAACTTAATCAAGATCAGTCCAACTCAAACTCAGCATACAAAATAGAGATCATGTAAACAGACATTACAAACACGTCAACAGATAAGTCAAACTATAGAAGCAAATCAATTTTAACAGCAAAACAATCAAGCTGACAAAAACATCAGCATACTAAGCAGATAAATATAGCTAAAAGTACCAAATCAACAGCGATGTAACATTCAGCAGATAATTCTATCAGATAAAGGAAGGGAAAAATATGCACAGCATACTACATGTTATCAAATACCAAGCATCAGATTAAAATAAAATCAATCAAACTAACAACTCAATCATCAGACGACTTCTAGCAAAATATTAAATGATAAAAAAACAGTCGAAATAAACCTTACAATCTTAATAGAACCATTCACATAATGACTTGAGAATAATTAGCCCAGATTCCTTCCTGAACTCATTAATCCATAAGCAAGTACCAATCAAACACTACTTAAAATTAGATAAAAACTCCTAACAGATAGAATCATTTAGCAGCTACATATTCTTAAAATCAACTCAACACAAAACTAACTTAACAGACAGCTTATGAAATATGCATAAAACAAGTACCATAAACTTAAGTAGTACACCATTAAAACTTACAGTTAACAATAGAACTTTAACAGATTCATTTAAAACGAATTCAAATATCTAAATGACAATTAACTAACAGATTCCAGCAAATTAATTAAAACTTATAAAACAGAACATAAATTTAAAAGGGTTTAAAACCTTTTGGAGATTTCCGTTGAGACGAAGGTTGTGCTGAACAACCTTGTGAACCCGTAACAATCACCACCATTACCACCATTAATCGTCAAACGAAACCACCACAATCATCATATTCGAACAGTAACGTTACTTGATTCCACAATTTATTTTCTTAAATCTAACCAGTCCGGTTAAACTTTTCCTAATCTTACTTAATTGTTCGAACTAAAGCTATATCATGAGCTTAATCAAACAACCATTTAGATAATATCAATTTATAAAAGATAAAAATGGACAGTAGTGATTTAACAGAAAGTAAAACGTCAGCCAAATGAATTAAAAATAACTTTTATTTATTCAATAACTTTGTTACAATACTAGGAAAATAAAATACAATATCTAATAATAAATTGACATTATAACAGCTAAAGTAAGAAAAGGGATGAAGATTACAAGTAAATAAGGGGTTTTTATAGCCATCCCAGGGCTTGTTGAGGAGAGAATTATCCGCATCTTCAAAAGAATATCCCTTCTTCATCTTGGCCTTTAGATCATTGATTCTCTCTCTTGTTGTTGATCCTACGGTTGATAGGACACAACTAACACAGAGATTGCCAACGTGGCATCTGTGTGTGCTAGTTGTGTTTCTTTTAAGCCTTCTGATTGGATGATTGAGGAAAAGGATGTGTTTCCTCCAGTAGTATCCTGCCACGTAGCTCTTCTCTCTCCCACTCCTCTCTTCCGAATCCTTGGGGAATTATTTACTCATACGCTTGAATTAAACATGTGAATAAAAACCCCCAATTAATTCGAACGAACTAATTAACTAGGGTTTGTGAATAGTTGATTTATCTGGTATAATTTTTGGGGAAGAAAGGTGATACTTTGGATGTATCGAATAGGTTTTTTTAATGTGTGTGGTGGTGAAAACGTGTGGAGGAAATATATGTGTGGGATGGATAAACGTGACATGTGGGTGGGGTTTAAATCGTTTGGAAGTGAATGGGTGGATAAAAACGTTTGGTGAAAAAGTCAAATGACTGAAAATGAATAGACTTCTCAAAACGTCTTTTTTTTACACACCAAAACCTAAGCCCAAATCGACTATTACTCCAAAATGGGCCTTTGGTTTCATCTTTTATATCAAATTGGGCTTGGTCAATCCGTCTCTTCTTAATTGGGTTGAATTTGGGCTTTGATGATAAGGGCCATAACCAAGAGTTAATACTTGTTTCCCAATATTGGGCTTTCAGGCCCAATAAGCATTTGTGGGACCCACTTTGTCCATAAACCTTTGATATAATTAAATCCTCGAAAACGGACTTGATTTGTGGCTTCTCGGTCTTTTCTTCAAACTCGTGCCGGTTTTGCCGATTTTTGCGAACTTGGTACCTACACACATACAAACAAGAAACAAGCATATACAAGGCAATATTTGGACATTTTATGCACTTATTTCATTGTTATTTGATATAATTGATATGAGTAAAATCACTCATATCAAATTCCCCCTTGCTAAGCAATTGCCGTGTCCTCACGCAATGATAAAATAAAATACTAACTACACCTTTATTCAACTTTTGACATTTTATTTTGCAAAGACATAATGTATTGCTTTCATTATTTGAAAAATAACTTTAAGGATCATAAAAATCAAATAGATTCATCGTCCCCGACTTTTCACTTTTCCATGCCAAGTGCAAAAACAAGATCATTGTCAATCATAAGCCCCAAAATTAAATCAGCTCATACAAGTAATTTGTGTTAAACTCAATCTCCTATTATTCCTAATTGTATCTATATATTTTATTTGTCATTCACCCAAAGGCTCATTTGACTTTATTTTGATATTTATTAGTCCAAAAATGAAGGCAAGAACGGTGTAAACGCAACACTCAAAACCTAACCTCGACTTCAAAAACCGTTGTCACTAAAGAAAGCCCACATCAAGGATAACTTAACACGATTTAGGGATAAATCCCGGACCCGAAATTTGGCTAATATGGCTACTTAAAAGCAACAATAAAACCTCAAAGTCAATTATGACCTTATTAATGGAGTTAGCAACAACTAAATCATAACACCTTGTGGCTCTTTAAGATGCAATTGTGCTCCTTATTTAAAATCCACACCCTAAGGCTCCTTGGACAAAAATAAGGGAATTGACTTCACCATCCCACCTTACGGATCATAATGATGAAGCAATTTTTATTCAACACGCCCCTTGACATACACCCTAAGGCTCTAATGACAAGGTTAGTGCTACATGACTCCCACCCGAAGGCTCCTAGAGAACATGTTTTTATTTATTCTTCTTTATTAATATGATATTTATAGTAAGCCAAATTTCCGCAATCCCATGATCAAAAGTCCATGACGCTGACACCCTTAATGTGTTCTCACTTTAATTACAAGGGAAGAAAAAGAAGGAGTTACGAGTTAAGATATCAAGCCTAAACCGCTAAAAACTTCATTTATTAAGCAATTATTATACAAGTGTGGAAAGTAAGTACGAGGAGATTAAATCAAACACAAAAATACTTGCACAAAGAAGAATTTAACCTTAGAAACTTATGATTGAACTCTATAATCTCTTGTTCTCCATATTGTAAAATTTCAAAAATGCGAAATCAATGGATACTTAGCCTATTAAGTCAAAGTTTTGGGTTTTCAAGTCATCTATAGGATCTTGCATCTTCTTATACTTTTTCAAGTTTTAGAATTTGCGTTTTAAAGTTCCTTTGATAGACGACTTTCTAGGATCAATTATAGGAACTTGCGAAAAGTTCTTGTTCTTAACTCGTATGAATTAAGACTTTCGTGTTTTAAAGCTCCCTATATAAAAGCCTAGCAAAACTTAATTCAAATACGTTAAGGGAAAGCTAAGGTTAAAAACCGAGTCGAGTCAAAAACTATTTTTATTTTCACCAACGGAAAGCCTACATTAGTGTCACAAGCACTTATTTTATTTATTAAAACTTAAAAATTACACTAAAAATTTAAAATTTTATTGAAAAATAAGAAAAACAATACGTTTGGACACGACAAAAGCAATTGCAAGCGATTATATCGATTGAATCCCCCATGCTAAAACCAAACATTGTCCTCAATGTTTCTTAGCTCAAGGGTAACACCCCTTGCTAAAACACGAAGAGTCTAATGCAAAATCCTAGCATGAAAAGAGCACGCAAATCTATAAGCCGTTTATTAATTATGCCTCAAGATAAAACGTTAGTCGATAAAAATCAAGGGATAGAAAGTGTGCCCCTTTTTGGCATTCAAAGAATGGAAGATCAAGTGGACCGGCAAAAACCGAACACGAGAGTCTTCAAAAATTAGGGTCATACCTAAGATTCACAACACAACAAAACACGAGCACGAGCTTGAAAGATCAAGCCTTATTAGTTGTTAGAAAATAGATAGAAGATAGAATGTATGGGACTCCCCCACAAGGCACCTCGTTTTTGTTCACCGAGTCATGAGCTCGACTCGATCCCCGCATTCATTGGTCCTTAGGGAAAAAGGTGAAAACCGGCATATTGGAATAAATTCCAATATAAAGCACGATGCCGGGGTCAAAGATTACATCCTCGTTGTCGGATGACAAATGTAAGGATAAAACTCCAACACAAATCTCTAAAAAGAGATGGTAGTCACAAATAATGGTATGGATGTAGCATGCTCCCCGAGATAAACTCGCACCAAGATGATTAAAAAGTCTTTCAATTATTGCATCGGTGAAAGGCCGAGATTTCCCTAAATCAACGATTCCGGGGTCGAATACCTCGTCCTCGGTGTATAAAGGAATAGACAACACGGTGTCGTCCCCCCATGCTAATCCTAAATTATATGAAGCACATAGTAATGGTGGTACAAAAGTCTCAACACTCGTAGTATCAACTCGCATGACTTTGTTGACCTTTTCACTCTTATGAATGTGAACAAAGGGGTCATGGTACTCAAAACGAGTCGCATGAAAAACCCGCACATTAAGATCAAAGCGAGTGGGAAGGATAATTGGAGCAAAAGTAATTTCTCCCTCCGGGTCAACATTATCATCATCATAAATCGGGTGATCAAACCAAGAATCTTCATCACCGTCATTAGACTCTTCCTCAAATTCCGAAGGAATGTCTATGGAAAGTAACTTATCAAACTCCTTAATGAAGAGCTCATCATCACAAAGGTTGTGAGATGTAGGAGGTATGATGCTCTCAAAATCCTCTTGAAACAATGGATTATTGTTCAATGAAGCTTCAAAGAGAGGATTTGAGTAAGTCACAAAAGTGTCATCAATCTTGTCATCACAAGAAATATCCGATGAAGTATCGAGTGTGTCACACTCGGATACAAGATCATGATTCTCATTAGAAGGTAATTCATCGGAGAATTCCTCGAGAATGGTAGGTAAAACACGAGAATCACGCTCGATCTCGAGATCGATAACGTCTTCACTTCCCCGTGGAAGTGGATCAACAAGTTCATCGGCGAACTTATCAAATGTATAATCACTAACCTCACTCGGTGTGAAGTTAGGAATCAAAGGCTCTTCAGTGGAAGATTGTGCCTTAGGAACATCAACATGATCCTTAGAAGAGAGTGAAAATGAGTCCATTTTCAAAGATTGTTCAATTAAAGCAATATCACTCTCGGGATCAAAATTCTCATTAACAAACTCACTAGCATCAAATGGCTCACTTAAGTAATCATCAATTTGTTTTTCAATCTTATCATCCTCGTGTGGAGTGAGTGTAGATGAGGAAAGGTTACAACATGTTTCAACAAAATTAGGTCTATCAATTTCCACATTTTCCAATTTCCTAGGAACCAATCTTGGAATTTTTTCCGGTTTGAAAATCATATGTTTATTACCATGAAACAATTTAAGCTCCCCTTCTTTCATATCAACTAAAACATTGGTCGTACAAAAAAATGGTCGTCCTAAAATTATAGGCGCACGAGGACTCGGCTCATAATCAATGATAGCAATAGGTAAACGAACTCCCCTACTTTAACAATGACATTTTCCGCTATACCAACCGGATGAGTGGTGGTACCATTAGCAAGCTCAATGATCATTCGAGTGGGCATAAGTCGCAAATAGTCAAGAGTTTTCCAAATGGCTAGGGGCATAACGTTAATACTAGCTCCTAGATCGGCTAGAGCTTTGTATTCCCCAAGCTCATCGAAAACACAAGGTATCAATAATTGACCCGGATCATTATATTTCTTAGGAAATAAATCAAGAAAATCCGAGGTACTAATCACATTTAAAGTAGCCTTGGTGACATTACGAAAGGTTTCTTTAGGTGGCACATAAAGCTCAAGCTTTCTTTCTAAATTATCATAAGAGGTGATAGCCTTAAGTTCTCCCCTCGGGTTGGGAATGGTGTTACTAGGTAAGCAACCCGAAGAAGTAGATGGTTTAGAAATAAATCCCTCAAACATCGAAAGCAATTTATTTTGACTTCGTTCCAAACTTTGTTGCATACGATTTTGACTTTGCTCTAATCTTTGCTCAAAACGGTTTTGGTTTTGTTCAAGTCTTTGTTGATTAAGCTCAATCTTACTGTTTTGCCCTTTAATCGTATTTTGAAACTCATTTTTCAAAGTTGCCATTTGTCCTTGAATGTTATTTTGAAAAGCTTTCAAATTTGCCTCATTCGTTTTAATGTAGCTTGACAAATCATTTTGGTTATTGCTTTGAAAACCTTGATTGTTTTGATTAGCATTAAACCCATTTCCTTGGTTGTAATTCCCTTGGTTACCACGGTTAAAATTATTCCCATTGTTTCCATTGTTGTACCTATTTTGAACCGGTGGAAAACTCGGTGGAGCAACATGATTTTGACGAGGAACTTGACCGTTGGAGCCATAAGTTCCCGTTGCGGCAAAAGCACTAGCTTGATCAAACCCCGTGATTGAACAAGCATAATTAGGATGTGCTCCACCACATGATACACAAACATTCTCAACCATATTAATCAATCCATGAGGATTCTTCCTAAACTCATTCAAAAGCGTGTCAATCTTAGAGTCCAATCTTGCAATCTCGATATTAGATGAATTCACATTGGAAACAACCGGTGTGTTTCGTGAATATTGTGCTCTAGACTTATCCTCAATTATTCTCCACGCGTCTCTCGGAGTTTTTCTTAAAAGATTACCACCCGCGGCAGCATTTAAAGAATCTTGTTCAATCATATTTAGCCCATTATAGAAAGTATTAATTTGATGCAATTCCGAGAAACCGTGGTGTGGACATTGTCTCAACAAATCTTTAAATCTTTCCCATGCAACCCCAAACGATTCATGCACTTTTTGTTCAAATCTAGTGATCTCGTTCTTAAAGTGTGTTGTTTTGGACGGTGGAAAGAAATAATTCATGAACTTAGACACTAAATCATCCCATGTTAATATCGAACCCGGTGGTTCTTTCTCATACCAAATCTTAGCATTACCCTCGAGCGAGTACGGAAAAAGCATGAGCTTAATCACGTCATTCGGCACATCTCTAAACTTGAGAGTCGAGGTTATTCGATGAAAATTCCGAATGTGAGAATGCGGGCTATCGGTCTCATTGCCATGAAATTTATCGGCACGAATGAGCGATAAAAGACCCGTCTTAATCTCAAAATGATCCGCCAAAATAGCCGGCACAACGATTGCTTCCCCATACCCTTCGGTGGGTGCACGGAGCAATTCCTCCATTGTTCGCTTATCGGCCATCTCTACAACAATAGGTGGAAGCTCGGGTTCCACTATTTGTTGTTGACGATTTCTATTTCTACGAGGAATATTTTCAAGCCTATTAAAATCAATCACAAAACGAGAAGAACGTAATTGCATACACTACAAAGACGAGAATTTAGAGGATTGAAGAAAAGAAATTAGACAAGAAGAAGATTATTTTTGGTATTTTATTTGGTATTGCTGAATCAATAATGATCGATAAAAAACAAGGAATAAGGATACCTACTATGGAAGTAAATTACCCTCGGTCGACTTTGAAACGATAGGTGAAAAACTAAATGTCTCGAGGTTCAATAAGTAAACAACAAAAATAAGATTTATTACTACTTGAGTCGGCAAACCAATAATAGGTTGTCCCTCTCAATATACGCACAAGCAAGCGGGGAAACGAGGTGGCACAAAGCACTTAAAAACCAATTTCCTTAGACGGCCTTTTATAGCACGTCGCTTATACCCACCTTATAGTTTGTATAAATCGAGTTCAAACTTCTTATTAGTATTTATCTATTTTGCCTTTTATTTTTGTTTTGGATTCAACTACAATAGCTAGGTGATGAAATCCCAACTAAGGCCTTATTTGATAAGTATGTAAATTTATTGTTCTACGTAATACAATATATTATTCACAAAAAACGAGAAAAACGATACATACTATATAATAGAAAAATAACACAACTTTCCGAGGACGGAAAGGGTCTTCAAATCAACGATCAACAAATCTCCACAAAAGCGAATCGTACACAAGATCCCCGGCAGCGGCGCCAAAATTTTTGTTGTGATCGTGATAGTATAGTGATAATTTGGATACGTTATAGGGTAAATTAGAAAATTACCTTTAGGAAAAAGTAATAGACTAATATTACCAATGACGAATTCAATTAAACACGTGATGAACCAAGTTCGTTGTACACGAAGATCGAGTGAATTTGAGACGCTTTGCTTTGATTTGGACAATTGATTCGAATTGGTTTTCGGTTTTTAAACTCAAATTAAAATCTACCAATTTTAAACTATTAAATCTAATCCTAAAGTGCATGAATCGTGAACCCCGCTATAATTAAATCTAAAACAATTGATTACTTAAAAATTAAAAACTATTTAAAATTTAAACTATTTAATAATCTATAAAAATTAATTTATTTAATAAAAATAAACTTTTAAACTATTTTTAGAAATCTATCTAACTTTTTAAACTAATAAAACTTTATTAAAATTACTTTAACCAAATTTATATTTTTAAAACTAATTTTATTTAAAATCTAAAATTATAAAAATCTAATTATTAAAAACTTTTTAAACTTTTAAACTTAATAAAAACATTTTTTATTTTTATTTTATTTTATTAATTAAAGAAAACTAAAATTTGACTTAAATAAAAGTATTAATCAAAAATTATTTAAATACGTTACTTTAATTAAAACACACTTTAATTGCCAAATCAGCCTATACTTAAATCTACTATATTAATCAATAAACATAAAGAAAACTTAAAAGATCTATTAGCTCAGTGGTAAACACACAATGCACACACCCTTGAGGTCAAGGGTTCGAGTCCCAGATGGGACTGATTTTTGGATTATTTCCTTTTTGGACAGTAAAAATATTAAGTCACAGGAGGTGACTTTTGCTTGAAGTAGCTAATATTATCAGCTTAATGGAACAATAATAAGCTATCAGATCAGTAGGATCTGATAGCAAAATCTATACAACAAATCTAAGAAGCAAGAACAAGTAGAAATCAACTCAGAATTAATAACAGCTATAAAACCACGCAATAAACTTAATCAAGATCAGTCCAACTCAAACTCAGCATACAAAATAGAGATCATGTAAACAGACATTACAAACACGTCAACAGATAAGTCAAACTATAGCAGCAAATCAATTTTAACAGCAAAACAATCAAGCTGACAAAAACATCAACATACTAAGCAGATAAATATAGCTAAAAGTACCAATTCAACAGCGATGTAACATTCATCAGATAATTCTATCAGATAAAGGAAGGGAAAAATATGCACAACATCCTACATGTTATCAAATACCAAGCATCAGATTAAAATAAAATCAATCAAACTAACAACTCAATCATCAGACGACTTCTAGCAAAATATTAAATGATAAAAAACAGTCGAAATAAACCTTACAATCTTAATAGAACCATTCACATAATGACTTGAGAATAATTAGCCCAGATTCCTTCCTGAACTCATTAATCCATAAGCAAGTACCAATCAAACACTACTTAAAATCAGATAAAAACTCCTAACAGATAGAATCATTTAGCAGCTACATATTCTTAAAATCAACTCAACACAAAACTAACTTAACAGACAGCTTATGAAATATGCATAAAACAAGTATCATAAACTTAAGTAGTACACCATTAAAACTTACAGTTAACCATAGAACTTTAACAGATTCATTCAAAACGAATTCAAATATCTAAATGACGATTAACTAACAGATTCCAGCAAATTAATTAAAACTTATAAAACAGAACATAAATTAAAAAGGGTTTAAAACCTTTTGGAGATTTCCGTTGAGACGAAGGTTGTGCTGAACAACCTTGTGAACCCGTAACAATCACCACCATTACCACCATTAATCGTCAAACGAAACCACCACAATCATCATATTCGAACAGTAACGTTACTTGATCCCACAATTTATTTTCTTAAATCTAACCAGTCGGGTAAAACTTTTCCCAATCTTACTTAATTGTTCGAATTAAAGCTATATCATGAGCTTAATCAAATAACCACTTAGATAATATCAATTTATAAAAGATAAAAATGGACAGTAGTGATTTAACAGAAAGTAAAACGCCAGCCAAATGAATTAAAAATAACGTTTATTTATTCAATAAATTTGTTACAATACTAGGAAAATAAAATACAATATCTAATAATAAATTGACATTATAACAGCTAAAGTAAGAAAAGGGATGAAGATTAAAAGTAAAATAAGGGGTTTTTATAGCCATCCCAGGGCTTGTTGAGGAGAGAATATCCGCATCTTCAAAAGAATATCCCTTCTTCATCTTGGCCTTTAGATCATTGATTCTCTCTCTTGTTGTTGATCCTACGGTTGATAGGACACAACTAGCACACGGATTGCCAACGTGGCATCTGTGTGTGCTAGTTGTATTTCTTTTAAGCCTTCTGATTGGATGATTGAAGAAAAGGATGTGTTTCCTCCAGTAGTATCCTTCCACGTAGCTCTTCTCTCTCCCACTCCTCTCTTCCGAATCCTTGGGGAAATATTTACTCATACGCTTGAGTTAAACATGTGAATAAAAACCCCCAATTAATTCGAACGAATTAATTAACTAGGGTTTGTGAATAGTTGATTTATCTGGTTATTATTTTTTGGGGAAGAAAGGTGATACTTTGGATGTATCGAATAGGTTTTTTTTTAATGTGTGTGGTGGTGAAAACGTGTGGAGGAAATATATGTGTGGGATGGATAAACGTGCCATGTGGGTGGGGTTTAAATCGTTTGGAAGTGAATGGGTGGATAAAAACGTTTGGTGAAAAAGTCAAATGACTGAAAATGAATAGACTTCTCAAAACGTCTTTTTTTACACACCAAAACCTAAGCCCAAATCGACTTATACTCCAAAATGGGCCTTTGGTTTCATCTTTTATATCAAATTGGGCTTGGTCAATCCGTCTCTTCTTAATTGGGCTGAATTTGGGCTTTGATGATAAGGGCCATAACCAAGAGTTAATACTTGTTTCCCAATATTGGGCTTTCAGACCCAATAAGCATTTGTGGGACCCACTTGGCCCATAAACCTTTGATAAAATTAAATCCTCGAAAACGGACTTGATTTGTGGCATCTCGATCTTTTCTTCAAACTCGTGCCGGTTTTGCCGATTTTTGCGAACTTGGTACCTACACACATACAAACAAGAAACAAGCATATACAAGGCAATATTTGGACATTTTATGCAGTTATTTCAATGTTATTTGATATAATTGATATGAGTAAAATCACTCATATCAAAAATCATTATAATTCTTTAGAAAAATAGAAGTTCTAGTAGACCTTATTAAATTTTGAGTTCCCTGAGCTAAAATGTTTGGATTTTGATCCAAGTTATCTTTAGACTCATTGTTTTCATCAACATTAGTGTCTTCACTGTTATGAGCATCATCCCCAATAATTGGGAATCAACAGTGTTCACACTATCCCCATGGTTGGGAGAGTGGCCACCTTTACTACCTGACCCATGGTCACTGTTATAATTAGGTGTTACTCTCTCATCATCGATAGGAAGATCAGGGTCATCTAAATCAAAAAAGTTTAACATGTTTTTATCTTGACTAACTTTGGATATATCAGATTTTTCATGTTTGATTTTTAAAACAGAATCCTTAATAGGAAAAATAGACTCAAAAGCTAACATCTCTTAAAACCAAGAATTTATTCCTATCAAGACTAAAAATCCTGTAGTTTTTAGAGAATCAGAATAACCCATCATATCACAGTTTATCATGACTACTTAAAATAGTAGCAAAGCACAAACAACCAAATATTCTGATAAGAGAGAAATTAGGACAAGTATTATAAATCATTTCATAATGGGATTTTCCATTTAACACAGAAGAAGAAAATCTGTTAATAAGAAAAGTAGCAGTTAGAATGCATTTAGACCAAAATTTTAAAAGAATTCCCCCTGAAACATAAGGCACCTAGCCACATTTAGAAGGTGTCTATGTTTCCTTTCAGCAGCCCCATTTTTCTATGGAGTGTATGCATAAGATGCTTGGTGTAGTATCCCTCTATTATCGCAAAACTTGTTAAAAGTTTGATTAACAAATTCAATTCCATTGTCATTTCTAAAGATTTTAATGCTTCTCTTAAGCTGATTTTTTATTATTTTATAAAAAACATCAATGAAAGTAAGAACTTCATCTTTATCCTTAATGAGATACACCCAAACAGTTCTATATAATCATCTACAATGGTCAAAAAATATATGTGGCTAGAATGACTAGTCACCTTATAAGGCCGCCACAAGTCAAGGTGAATAATTTCCCCCCAAAATTTAGTTTTATGGTCACTTAAACGGAATGGTTTCTAGTTTGCTTAGCCCTTTGGCACACTTCAAAATAATCACACTTACCATTTTTATTTATTTTCTAACACTCTTTTAAAACATCTAAAGCGGGATCTGCAGGATGGCTAAGCCTACAGTGCCAGTCATAGTAAGAGAGAGAACAGGTAGTGACAATTTTAGTATTATTACACTTAATACCTTTAGATTACTTAATAGGGGCATTATCAACAATCGACGGGGACTTTGGATTCCTCAATAGGGTTTTCCATGACGTTACCTACACTCATGTATTGCATCATTTGATCTTGTACATTCCACATTATCATGCAAAGGAGGCAAGGGATGCAATCAAGCCTGTACTAGGTGAGTATTATAAGATTGATATGACTCCAATTTTCAAGGCAATGTGGAGAGAAGCCAAGGAATGCATCTACATTGAGCCAGATGAAAATAGCAAGCACAAAGGTGTATATTGGTACTATAAATTGTGATCACTTGTCTTAGTGCACTGGTAGGCTTGAATTGTTCGACTTTGTAGTATGTATAATAACATGTCCTGAAGATTTGATGGGTTGTTCCTTGGCTGAACCATCCATATTTTAATTATTTATGTTGTATTGTTGTATGCTTAAATTGTTCAATTTAATTCTGTGTACCTAAATGGGTACGAAAGGAATTGACAGTAAGTTTAACGATTGTTCTCATATATATCTGCTTTCACAATAGCGAGTATAAAAAGTTCCCATTCAAAAAATAAACAAACAGGCGAGCCAACTAGATTTGTTTTTGTTCTTTGTTATTCAATAATTAGTAGTTATAGATTTCATTTTCTCCCGTATCTAACAACCTAAATGCCTAGTCATACGCTAAAACGTAAAGATGTAATCGTACAAATGATTTAATGGATATCTGATAATGATTTTCGTGAGATGAATTTGGTAAATAATTTGAATTTATCCATGTTACGCAAACAAGCCGAGAAATTTTATTAGAACGAACTGTCCAGTATGTCATATATAATTATAGTCAAGGATATACCACCTTCAGAAACACAGAGATGATGTTTGACTTGATTAAGCCGTTAAATCACAGGGATATGACTAGAAGTGAAGCCATTAAATCTCAGAAACACAGTGAAGATGTTTGGCTACAATCGTCTTGGCTGGTTGTATGCAAAATAACATCCGAGTCCTTTAAGTAATATTTAGTTAAAATGAAGTCGAATATCACTAAACATAATGCACCCGTTCAAAAACAAATCGGTTGCAAAAGGGTGTTTTCAACCGATATGCAACGAATTTTGACTTCCAAACTAGCTAATGTAAATTTAATTTGCAATCGAATTGCAACAAGAAAAAAAAATTGCAACCGTTTTGCAACAAAAGATAATTAGCTGAAAATACATCCTCTTTTTGCAACGAAATTTTTTTTCCATAATTTTACAACGGAACTTTTTCGAACAATTTTTCAATGAAGACTTTTACGAACAATTTTGCAATGAAGACTTTTTCCAACGGTTATATTTTGCTACGGTTTACAACGGTAACTTTTGCAACCACAACAACAACCAAAATTTCCTAGTAAAGATGTAAATCCGTTGCAAAAGTTTCACGACTTTTCTTCCGATTTCATCTTATAATACACAAATAGTTAAAACAAAATATCTCTAACACGCAAAACGAACCGAAAATAGAAATCAATAGAAATCCTCCGAATATCCAAAATATCATAAATGTTTCCAACTTAATGGTACTAGTTATAGAGTTAGAGAGTGTATCAAACGATTTACCAAACATAACATATTGTTTTCTATTGAGGATAGGAGGGTGATATGATGTTGCTTATATCGTGTAAATATATCCGCAATCTTTGCATTGGTTTCTTTCACCGATTCATTTCTTCACTGTCAATATATGAGACATGAGTTTTTATTCACATTTCTTTTGATTTTTTTCTTTAGATTCCTCCCTTTATCTCATGTTCTCGCTTCCTTTATATCTTCAACAGACTTTTGCAATACTTCAACCTACAAATGACCATATTTAAACTCATTGTTACTCACTATAATGCAATAAACCACAACAATCCGTTTAAACCCAGTTTAACTCATTCTAACGTAAAATCTTTAAATAACTCAACATGTTTAAAAATGATTCAGTCCATAATAATCTGTTTCAACCCATTATAAACCATTATAACATACAAACTGGCAAATACTTTGTTTAAAATACTCAAACCACATTGAAAATGGTACCAGCCACAACAATCTCTAACAACCTATTTATGTAGACATGACACGAGGAATTAAGTGATAAACATACCGCATTAGGTGGATATGACGTAGCGGTGCGGGGAGTGGAAGGTATTCCCGTTAACTAAATTATGACATCAGATGATTTTCCTGCCCGATGTGTATTGCCTCTATTCACATGAGTGACTTCATTCTATGTTTCTTGGTTATGAGGGTGTGAAGTAATGTCCTCCACGTGAGCCTTAGTTATGCATGCTTGATATTTCTCCAAGAGCTATTGTTAATAACTAGTCATTTAATAATAAAAGAAAATAAGGTTAGCTAATCATTCTTGTATGTCACACCATTTGATATTGATGTTCTATAGTTTTTTAGTCTTATTTAAAAGTGCCCATACGATCTAAATATTATTCATTCAAGTAGTGTTTCATCTAACACGGGTTAAACGGGTCAGTTGAGAAATCTATGTGGTCATCTTGCTTAATCCGTCAATGAGATCCAAAATATTATCTCAATAAAATGGATCGAAATTAAAAAACTTACTCGATAACATCTCACAACTTATGGGAGTGACTTGAAACACATTATCACGAGTAATATGTTATTTAGCTAAAGTACAGAATTAATATTTTCATATAGTATTGTAATCTGTGGGTCAAATCCTGTTACGATCAAATTGCATTATCAAGTTTAATGAAACAGATTCAGTGACACATGTTGTATTTATCCCAAAAGAATTGCATTACGATTAGATTGCATTATAAGGTTTCAGTTTCATTCAACTTTAATTCCAGCAGACAAATTTTCGGATTTGATGAAACATGTGAGATTGACACAACATATTGCCAAATGACATATATAAAACACCAAAACAAACATTTCGTTTTCACACATCCTAGAAAAACTAAAAACCGAGCAAAGCAAGCATGCATATTTCCACATACCGTTTAACTCCACACATATGCAACAATAAAATTCTTGTTTGTTTAACACACATATATGAAACAAGCAGAAGTCTTGTATGGTACACAAAAGAAGTGCAAAATTATGTGCAACATGAGTAGAATAACCAACAATACTATACCATTAATGTTGTTTGTTTATAAAGCATAATGAGGTTAAGACACTTACAATATGTTCATGTGACTTGTCATTAACCCATACCGGCTCGACTACATCAACCTCAATTGGGTCGACACTCCTTCCTCCTTTGACCCACATACCCCATTTCACCCATCTGACCCGCCTACCGTATCTAACTTGCCCTTCTCCAACTAACCCATCTAGGCCAGTCGTCCCACGTACATTAGTTGATGCACCAAGTTGTTGAACCAAGGGAGGCCTTGTTACTTTGAGTGTATGATCTTAAGTGTAAACTTGATGGATCTTATCGAAATTGGGTAAGAGTGAGAGTGAAATAGAAAGAAAGATGTGAGTATCTATGTGTGTGCATAATGGTGTTTATTCATCTTCAACATACAAATTTGGTGTCTGTTTATGAGAAGGGAGGCAAAAGTTGTGACTGTCATGTATGGGAGGCGGGTTACTTTGGGCAACCAAAAATTTTGGAGGGAATTTTAGTAGTAATTTTTAGAATAGGAGGGAAGTGAAAATTGAGATTTTTAAAATATGAGAGAAATGAATATGGGATAAAAAGGAAAACTTTGTTAACATATTTTTATTAATAAAAAATGAAAAAAGAAATTAGTTTGTAGAAACTAAAAGGGGATGGGAGGGTTGAATAGTTTCACTACTTAAGAAATTGGTTTATAAAAATCATTTTCAAAAAGTTAGATTCGAGTGATTTATGTGGAACCTTCTTATGCACAAATGAACAAATAATAGTGTTGCTAAACTAATAATCACAAATTATATATGCAAGTATGAATAAAGAATGTAAAGATATAAAGGAAAGGAAAAATCAAATCGAACGCAAAGGATTTATAGTGGTTCGGGCATGAAGATCTATCTTCGTCCCTACTCCACTTCTCGAGTACCCTACTCGAGAGTTCACTTATCAACAATCTCCTTCAGGTGGAGAAACCTTACATGTCGCTTAACCAATTTCCGACTCTAAGGTAAAAGTCGAGCTGTAATCTTAGCTAGGACCAATATACACTACTATACTTTAAGGCCTAACTATTAACCACAATACATACACAACTTCCATATTATCCACTAATTTGGATCATTACAAATACACAAGAATGAAATGAAGTTTGGATCTTGAACTTGACACAACACTTCAAGGATTATAGTGTTCTTCTTTTTGTACTTTTGAGGATGAGATAGAAGGAGAAAGATTCACTTCTTAAACAACGATAATCAAACAAATGATTAAGTATTTGAAATATTATAGTAGTGGTTTTAAATTTGAGAAAGTGTGTGCAAAAGAGGTGGAATAGAAATCATGGAAATGATGCACTATTTATAAGAAAAAGGGGTAACGACTATATATGTCCGCGGTTCATTCCATATTATGCGGTTCCTTATATATAAGGAACCGCGGGCACCTATCAAGCATCACACGCTCTAGACTCCGCTTCCTTTTATCATGTAGTGGGGAAAAGTTATTTGGTGAGGTTAATGCCTCTTGAGAAATATCCTAAGGTATATCCTATGGAATATCATAAGAAATATCCTAGGAATATCGTATAAGCATTTTCTTTTCTATTAAAATATTTTTTTAAAATAAAGTTTATTAAAAAACTTTTGTAAGAGGTTTAAGAAAATAATTAATCTTTAATCACTTAGTTAGGTTAAAAACTTGTTTATTCATACCTTACGTGATTGTACATGAACTCAAGAGTTCGATGTTTATTGTTTTTGTTATATGCTTGTTTTTATAAATTATCGTAATAAAAAAATAAAACGAGATCGAAAATGCGAGTAATACTTTTTTTTTACCAGCAGCAAGTAATACTTTTAGGCATTATTGCATTAACATAGTTGTTAAAAAACTAAAGTCTTTTGACGATAAAAAGAATTATTGTGGCACTCGACTTCGTTTAATTAATATCAATTATATCTAATAGTTAAGTAATGACTTAACTAACACGTTAGACTTTGAATTGGTCGTTATTGTAAAACACGGTAGAATTTATCACAGACGTTTTTGAACCATTACAAATATCATGACACACATATACAAATTCTTTAGCTAAAAAAGATAAGCATTTGATCACTATGTAACGTTTTTATTTACGAATCATGCTCGTGATATGAGATCTTGAAAAATCTTATCTCCTATATGTATGTACTACGTATTCGATACTTATAAGACATGCTAATGGATGAAGAAGATGATTGGTAATTTCTTTATTAAAGAATGTTGACTTTATTTTCATTACTTGTTGGTGGGGGTGGTGACTTTTTTCTGTTTGAACAGAGTAATCTATTGTTCCAGCGTTAAGTTTCTCTTGTTGACATGGTCATACTAATTTTGCATTGATTTAATAAAAAAAACTCAATCAGCGAATGGATCAAGATCAATCTTAGAATATTGGACGACGTAAATAATGTAATCAAATGTATAGGTGTTACGTAAGTGGTTTGATTCTAGAGAAAGTCCACGGTTTCATATGCTTTACTCATGTTCTGACAACAGAAACAAAAATTAGAAAAATTGTTCCATGGATCATAGAAAAGGTTAATTACGTCGGGTATTTACATATATTGACTACCAGGCAAATCATGTCGACTAGATCTGACCCAAAGAATGATAGTTAAGAAAACCGGAACTCGGAACCAGAAAAACCTATCTGAAAACGGGTTGTGTTCTAGCTTTACTTTTGAGATACCTGTAATTACCGATCATACAACTCGGTTACTATTAGATGAAGATTCTCCTATGCAAAATTATATATCTCAAAAAATGGTACACTCATTCATTAGGTTGTGTTCTCTGATAAATATGAATGAATACTCGTTGAAATCTTATAAATTTTATGAGACCGGGGTAGACTATAATGATTGTTAACAATAACGGTCGAGTTTATCATTTTTGGGCCATAAACATCGAATTGATCTTGTTAGTTAAATAGATTTGAGATGTGTATAGAGTAAATATTGTGACGTAATAACTTTAATACAGTTTTAATAAAATCCCCGATTCTGGTAGTGATATGTCGAACACGTACCACTGCTAAAAACTAAGCAAGTGGTCTAATACATACAATGAATGAGCAATCCTGATGAGTGATGAATGAGTAATTTTACCCAAAAGTAGAAAATTAAGATTTAAATATAATACTATGGTGCTTAAACTATTAGCAACTACGTAGTAGATGTCAAGGGAACCCAAATTTCAACCAAAAATCTACTATAAATACTAAGCATGAGGAACCCCAAAAAGAATCATCAGCACCAGAAATATCATACATAACTTATTTCTGAGGTCCCCTCTTTCTCCTTGAGCTTTATAAATACTCTTGTCTTTCTTTCTTACTCATTTTAGTTACATATATCTTATTTTAATATTTGCAGGTTCATTAGATACATTTCAACTAAATGGGTGCAGGTGGTCGGATGTCAGATCCATTTGAGGGGGATCATAGTATCCTCCAACGTGTCCCAGTTGATCCACCATTCTCGTTAAGTGATCTAAAGAAAGCAATCCCAGCCCATTGCTTTCAGCGATCTGTCATACGTTCATCTTACTATGTCGTTCATGATCTCATCATTGCCTATGTCTTCTACTTCCTTGCCAACACATACATTCCTGTCCTTCCTGCTCCTCTAGTTTACTTAGCATGGCCCGTTTACTGGTTTTGCCAAGCTAGTATCCTAACTGGTCTATGGGTAATTGGTCATGAATGTGGTCACCACGCCTTTAGCGAGTACCAGTGGATTGATGACACTATTGGATTCATTCTCCATACTGCCCTCTTTACTCCTTATTTCTCTTGGAAATACAGCCATAGAAATCACCACGCCAACACAAATTCACTTGATAACGATGAAGTTTACATTCCTAAACGCAAGTCAAAAGTTAGGATGTACTCAAAGATTCTTAATAATCCACCTGGTCGAGTGTTCACATTAATTTTTAGGTTCAGCCTTGGATTTCCTTTATATCTTTTAACTAATATATCTGGAAAGAAGTACACAAGGTTCGCAAACCACTTTGATCCACTAAGTCCAATTTTCACGGATCGTGAAAGAATTATGGTTGTTGTATCGGATATTGGTTTTATTGGCCTTTTCTATGCAACTAAACTTCTTATAACAGCAAAAGGCGCTGCCTGGGTAACGTGCATGTATCTACTACCGGTGTTAGGCGTACATATCTTTTTTGTTTTGATCACGTATTTGCACCATACCCATCTCTCGTTGCCTCATTATGATTCCACAGAATGGAGCTGGATCAGAGGGGCATTATCAACAATTGACAGGGACTTTGGATTCCTCAATAGGGTTTTCCATGACGTTACCCACACTCACGTCTTGCATCATTTGATTTCATACATTCCACATTATCATGCAAAGGAGGCAAGGGATGCGATCAAGCCTGTACTAGGTGAGTATTATAAGATCGACAGGACTCCAATTTTCAAGGCAATGTGGAGAGAAGCCAAGGAATGCATCTACATTGAGCCAGATGAAAATAGCAAGCACAAAGGTGTATATTGGTACTATAAAACGTGATCACTTTTCTCAGTGCACTGGTATGCTTGAATTGTTCGACTTTGTAGTATGTATAATAACATGTCATGAAGAGTTTACGGGTTGTTCCGTGGCTGAACAATCCATATTTTAATTATGTTGTATCGTTGTATGCTTAATTTGCTAATAAGTTGTCCTAGTAACTTCTAATTATGTGTACATACCTTTGTTTAATTAGCAAAAGAGTGACTAGTACCACCTAAATGGGTATGTAGGAATTGACAGTAAGTAAAATGTTCTCATTTCTTCCTTCACTAGAGTGGGTATAAAAAATTTCTGGTTGAAAAAACAAAAAAGTAGGCGACGCAACAAGATTGGTTTTTGTTCTTTGTCATTCAATGATTAGTAGTTCTGTATTTCACCTTTTTCCATATCGAACAACCTAAATGCCTAGTTATTGGCTAAAACCTAAAGAAGTAAGCCTACAAATGATTTAATGGATATTTGATAATGACTTTTCTGAGATGAATTTGGTAAATAATCTGAATTTTGCCATGTTACACGTGAGAAATGTAATTAGAACGAAATGTCAATTCTGTCATATACAATTATAGTCAATGATATACAATTATAGTCAATGAATTTTGCCATGTTTGACGTGATTAAGCCGTTAAATTTCAGGGACATGACGTTGTTATTTAGTTTTGGTTATATTTTATTTTCTTGATCTGCAACTTTCTGATGGCCCATCAGTGGTGCTTTGTACTATTGTTTGTTTCATGTCGAGTATTTTTCTTTAGCTGTAGAAATTTTAGCAATTATATGTTGAGACTTTCAATACGTTAACATGGAAAAAATGTCGATTATACTTGCCTGAATGAGTATGTTTGTGAATGTAACAACCATAGAAAAAATATTTTTGTTTTAAAAAAAGCTGCTTCATAAAGATTTTTCATCATGACATTGTTATTTAGTTGTAAAAGGTGAGATTTCAAACATTTTACTTATGCTTTGCAATTAGCATTTCGAATTTCAAATATTCGCTATTATATATACTTTAAATTTTTCTAAGAAATCTAGCTGAGAATTTCAATTATGTTTTTCGATGACACACACGAAGAAACATCCCTGTTAATAAGTTAACCTTCTGACAGACCAGAAAAACACCCGCTAAAACATCTTTAAGCTCCATCAATCTAGTAGGCTGGATTAGAGATGTATACAAATCGACATTTGAAGAAAGAGGTGGTAAGTATGCATCCTTAATAAGTGAATCCTTGCGATCAATTCTTCCCTTACGTATAAACCCTTCACCATTATCCCCTTCGCTGTGGACCTTTCTTTGATTTCCTTTGAATTCAGTGTGGCCATCACATCCACCAAAGTCAAAGCTTCCCGTCCATAAAGCAAGGTATCCACAAAGTGATCGTATGATGCTGGGAAAAAAGTGAGTAATAATAAGGCAAGATCTTTCGTCCGACCGGCATGTAGAATGGTACAACTGCTTCTTCAAGTACAACTTTTTGGCCAATGACTTTATCATGTACAAAGTCTCGAGTGTTGACCAAACCCCACTGCAGTCGTCTTCTTGGTAACCTCTCTCAGAACCTTATTACCTAAGCACAAAATCATATGGCACTGTGAGGTTTCTTGTCAAGCTTAGATTTTTATTCAGCTTCCATTGTTGCGGGTAAAACTTCGAGAGTTACTTCACACCCATGCTGAATTAATAAAGCACGCATCATGATTCTCCATAGTCCGAAATCACTAGTTCTATCGAATTTCTCGATGTCAAACTTGGTACCCGTCATTCTTTATCCATTCGTTAATTTGCTAAACCTTGTGATAAACGCTCACAATCACAAAATAACAAAGTCCTATTGCGTAAACACTTCAAATTAATAACCGTTTGTTTTATATAAAACCTAAACAAAAAAGAAAAATTAGTAGTCCACTAATGTTAAATCATAGCCCAAAATAAAACTAATTCAATTTTTATCTTTGGCCCAACAATATTAAACTTGAAGTATTTATCTTATATCTGTAGTTGACTTCTGAAACGCAACCGTCATAAAACAAAAAACAACCACCACCACCAACCGTGGCAATCAGAGGAAACCTTTTTGAGTCGATACATGTTGCTCTACCTTGATGTCCATGTCCACAAACCGAACACCAAGAACCTTTTTATCGATCCTAGAAACCAGCGAGACTATGAGTCAAGGCTCTGATACCACTTATAGAGATTCGATCTCTGCAACCCGATTACTAGATGCGGAAAACACCATCGTAACGAACACACTAGCAGCTAATAGACAGAAAACAAAGCACGACGCACACAAGGTAATCTCTAATCAATTAGTTTACTTTTATTGAAATAATCGGTGTGCTTAATCCCCTCCCCCTTACCTCCTTTTATAGAGATGAGAGGAGAGATCAACTGACTCCTACAAAGATTGGTAGTCATTTGTGAAAACATACAGGTTGGCTTTGGACACAAGAAACAACCGACATTTATTCGCTTAGGCTAATGATAGGAAACTAGACACTTAATCCCTAAACTCGACTCAGGCTAAAATAAAGACTAAACATAACATGAAGTCTTTAAGTTTGGTATGTATTGTCCTCCAAGTTACCCGACGAGTATTTAACTCATTATTATTAATGAAATCAATTATGGTTTTGGTAAAAAAAATATTATATGCGTTTTCTTCTTAAGAAGCACGCATCTACTTAAAGTGGTGTATTATCCTGATACTATCTATAAAACTCATATCATTTGGATACTTATATATAATGAAACTATCAAAATTTATACTTGTACATGTACATGATGCTACACTTTCTATTTTGGTTTATGTAAAGAATCTTTTTCTCTTCTTAATAGAATTTTAAAAACCACCTTTATGAACAATATTGATTTTATCAAAAAAAAAAACTAACTAGTCTAGCAATAGAATGGATACGATTTTTTACCGACAATTTGTTAAAACACATTAGCAAGATGCTCAAAACATGCATATTACATATTACATGGAACTCGAACAAAGCTTTTATTGCATATGTACTTTTAACAGCCTACAACCTGAAAACCTAGAGTAAATTTCAACCTTATACAAGCACACACAACGTGTAGAAGATTGTTTAACTGAACTTCATATCTACACACGCATCTAAAAGTTTCGTTGTTTACTTTTGTTGACAGATTTTGAATTTCTAGTGACAGTTTTTATATGCATGTGGACTGTGGAGTTTACTTTTAGTTTCTTTTTTAACGGTTTTCGTTAAAAATTAGCAAAAGCTAAAAAAAGATTTTAATTGATTTGTACATACAACTTTCCATCAACAATCCAATTAAGCCACTTAGGGCATGAAAGTTTACTCTTTTCGCGTGAGGGTTTGAATCCAAACAAATCATATTTCGGTATTTGCATATGATCTAAGTAGTAGACTGAACAAGCATATCAAACCAAATCCTATTTCAGTATCTCCATACTTTTATAGTATTTGCTTATATATCTTAATCTTAATTAATATTAGCAATGACAGATCAGAATAAAGTCAAATATAATCAGTTACCAACAAAATACTAGTAATAGGTTAAAATCACCGGATGCGCCAACTCCCTTAAGTTTCTCTTGTTGACTTTGTTTTGCTCAAAACTAATTTTGCATTGGTTTACGAAAAAGTGAATCGTCGAATGATCTAGATTTAGCAGATTTATACTTAGGATGTTGGAAAATGTAAATAGTACTATATGCAAATCATGTGTAGAGATTCTACGTGATCCAAAAAAAGTATACAGTTTCCTATGCTTTACTTTTACCGTGATTACGTGAACCGATCATACAAATGGTACATTCATTCTTTATGTTGTGTACTCTGATAAATATGAATGAATTTGTAAAAATATGTAAAAATATTTTTTTGGTGCCCGAAATATGGGTATCTACGCCCTGCCCGTATAGGTCGACTTCAATTTCCTCGACTGTCAAGAGTCGAACGTTGAACATCCCTTACTATGTCTTTTGGTGGATTTTTAGCCACGAATATCATCATGGCTAAAACCCGCGTCTAGTAATGATCGGTTGAACACTACCACAATAAACTAAGCAACTGGTCTAAGAAGTACAACCAATTATCTAGAAAGCATACTGATGTATTCTTTGGGACATTGTCTATTTCTGTGTAATTTTACCCATAAGTAGAAAATTAAGATTAATATAAAAAAGCATAGTGCTTACAATCTATTTTAAATACTGAGGAACCCCGAAAAGTATCATCAGCACAAGAAATATCATAATCACATCTTTCTGAGGTCTCCTTTCTCTCCTTGAGCTTTATATTCTTGTATTTCTTTCTTACTCATATTAGTTTACATAAATCTTATATTAATATCTGCAGGTTCATCAGATATATATCAACAACATGGGTGCAGGTGGTGGGATGTCAGATCCACCCGAGTGGGATAATATCCTCCAACGTGTTCCAGTTAATCCACCATTCTCGTTAAGTGATTTAAAGAGAGCAATCCCAGCCCATTGCTTCGAGCGATCTGTCATACATTCATCATACTATGTCGTTCATGATCTCATTATTGCCTATGTCTTCTATTTCCTTGCCAACACATACATTCCTGTCCTTCCTACTTCTCTAGTTTACTTAGCATGGCCCGCTTACTGGTTTTTCCAAGCTAGCATTCTAACAGGCCTATGGGTTATTGGACATGAATGTGGTCACCACGCCTTTAGTGAGTACCAGTGGATTGATGACACTGTTGGGTTCATTCTCCATTCTGCCCTCTTGACCCCTTATTTCTCTTGGAAATACAGCCATAGAAATCACCACGCCAACACAAATTCACTTGATAACGATGAAGTTTACATTCCTAAACGCAAGTCTAAAGTTAGGATGTACTCGAAGATTCTTAACAACCCACCTGGTAGAGTGTTCACTTTAGTTTTCAGATTCACCCTTGGATTTCCTTTATACCTCTTAACCAATATATCTGGAAAGAAATATGAAAGGTTCGCTAACCACTTTGATCCACTAAGTCCAATTTTCACGGAGCGTGAACGAATTCAAGTTGTGGTATCGGATCTTGGTCTCATTGCCCTCTTTTACGTAATTAAGCTTCTTGTATCCGCAAAAGGAGCTGCTTTGGTAACGTGCATGTATCTACTTCCGGTTCTAGGCGTACATATTTTTTTTTGTTTTGATTACATATTTGCACCATACCCATCTCTCCTTGCCACATTATGATTCCACAGAATGGAACTGGATCAGAGGGGCATTATCAACAATTGATAGGGACTTTGGATTCCTGAATAGGGTTTTCCATGACGTCACCCACACTCATGTCTTGCATCATTTGATCTCATACATTCCACACTATCATGCAAAGGAGGCAAGGGATGCAATCAAGCCTGTCTTGGGTGAGTATTATAAGATCGATAGGACTCCAATTTTCAAGGCAATGTGGAGAGAGGCCAAGGAATGCATCTACATCGAGCCAGATGAAGATAGCGAGCACAAAGGTGTATATTGGTACCATAAACTGTGATCAACAGGCTCAATGCAATTGTATGTTTAAACTGTTCAACGTGTGTTCCTTGAATGTCGAGTTGTCCAGAGAATACCGTACCGTTCATATTCATTAAGGCCTATATATGTATGAATGTGCTAATAAGCTCTGTTAGTAATCCTATCATTTCTGATTCGGTGTGTGCGTATCTTTGTATTAACAACCAAACAAATAGGACTACCTAATTGGGTAAGAAACTCGTTACCAGTGCTTGCAGATTTAAATGTTTTTATATCCGCCTCACTTATATTGTTGAAGAATCTAAGAACAATAAACCTGATGATCGAATCTAAGAACTAGAACGTTATTGTCGATCAAAAACTGCAACATCACCTATAACTTGTTGGACGAACGAGAGTTGGCAGAAGACCACAATCAAAACAGAATGCTTAATGTTATTAACCTAACTCGGTTTACAATGGAAAGAACAAAGGTTGCATGATGGAGAGCACCATATCACGTACCACCTTCTTTTATAGATCCAGCTGCGGGTATCTAAAACCCTGGTCTAAACTGACTATGAATGTCTCGACAAACCGTCTAAAACACAAACACTCTAAAGAAGCTAATGCATGTGTAACTTGCCTTGCAAGACAAGTACTACTAACATAAAGAATCTCGACACATGTGTGGCTAATAGACTACCAATTTTTAATAACTAGAATTCACAATAACTCTAACACGTATGACTGAGAGGTGGCTAGTATAACGAGATTTTTTCTGGAAAATTATTATTAATACTAAGGAATCCTTTTTTTCTTGTTTGACCACTTACATGGTGATAACCAAAAGAAATTAGCCTGCAATTTATTTTTCTTTTCTTGGATATTGACTAATGTTACATACTTATATGGATGTGGTAATTAATTCAAATTTTTCAACACCATAATGTAAAAGTCACTAAACTAAACCTTGTTATATACCAAGAGATCGAGTGCTACAACTATGTCTCCTATACAGATGAGATGTGTGACTGGATTAAGTAGTTAAATCTCAGAGTCACGGCGAATAGTTTCTAAGGCTGCAATTGGGTAAAATTGTTGTAATCGACACCACCAACAACCCGAAAATCGACTTGCGGAAACCTAGATCACTGTAAAGAAGACTCGCAGAGTTGCAACAAGCGGAACCCAGACGAACGACACGCAAAGGTAACCAAACGACTTTATTGATTAACGATTGGTTTACAGGAAAGAATAAAAGATTACGGTGTGATTTGAGCATCACCCCCTCACCTCCTTTTATAGGGTGAGGGGGTCGGTTCCCTAGTCTTCACCGACTAGGGATTGGGCTTGGATCCACCCGGCTCAAATACAACCTACCTTAAATAAAGCTTACATAGGAAACATGGCTTATACTAATTTTAACTAGACTTAGGAACTAATACTGGCAATTTCCACCTTAGTGACAAGACTAGTTAGCCCCGACACCATGTATCTTCATGCAATATTTGAACTTCGGACCTGGAACCACCTTTGTAAACGCGTCAGCTGCATTATCCTCCGTGCCTATCTTTGCCACTTCAATCTCTTTAGATTCCACGATCTCCCTGATGAAGTGATACCTCACGTTGATATGCTTCGTCCTCTAATGAAACATTGCATTTCTTGAGAGATGAATTGCCCCTTGATTATCACAATTCACAACCACTGACCTTAGGCTTATTCCCAGCTCGATTAGTATACCTTTAAGCCAAATGCTTTCCTTAACAGCTTCCGTAAGCTCCATATACTCCGCCTCTGTAGTAGACAATGCAACAACATGCTGCAGAGTTGCTTTCCAACTCACAACACAACCATGTACCATAAACACGTACCCGATTATCAACCTACCCTTGTCAGGGTCTTTAGCATAATCGCTATTCACGAAACCGTCAACATCTACGTGCTTCCCTTGATCTCTACCATACACTAGACCTACATCAGCAGTGCCCTTCAAGTACTTCAAAATCCACTTCACCGCTTCCTAATGATTTTTACCTGGATTCGCCAAATACCTGCTCACAATGCTAACAACATACGCAATATCTGGTCTAGTGCAAACCATCAATTACATTAAACTACCTACAGCATTCGCATATGGGACCTTACTCATTCTTTCCACATCCCAATCACTCGACGGACAATCCTTCAAAGATACCTTGAAGTGTGCTCCCAATGGCACAGTGACCGACTTGCCATTATCCACTCTGTAGTTATTCAGAATTTTCCGCACAATCCCGACTGAGACACCTTCAGGGTTCGGTTACCCCTATCCCTGACAATCTCCATACCAAGTATCTTCCTAGCTGGACCAAGTTCCTTCATATCAAACTCTTTTCGCAGCAGTCCCTTGGTATATTCGATCTCAGACTTGCTTTTACAAGCAATCACATACAACAGTAGATATATGTACATACCTGGTGCAAACTCCTTGAAGTAAACACAACTATCATAGTTGCTACGGCTAAACCCATTGCTGACCATATACACATCAAACCGTTTGTACCACTGCCTTGGAGACTGCTTAAGACCATAAAGAGATTTCTTCAACAAACATACCTTGCTTCCCGTTCTTTCTTCAAAACCAAGCGGCTGCCTCATATAAATAGTTTCTTCAAGATTACCATGCAAAAACGCCGTCTTCACATCAAGTTGTTCCAACTCGTAATCTTCACAATCAGTTAATGAGAGAATCACCCTAATAGATGTATGTCGAACCACGGGTGAGAATACCTCATTATAGTCAATCCCTGCTCGTTGTGTGAAACCCCGAGCTACCAGCCTTGCTTTATACTTTGGTTTCTGAACGCCTTCAATCCCTTCTTTAATATTATACAACCACTTGCAGCTTACCAGCTTCTGACCACGTGGTTGATCGACCAGCTCCCAAGTATGATTCTTCTTTAATAACTCATCTCTTCCTCCATAGCACGAACCCACTCCCTTTTCAGATGAATTAATCGCCTCTTGGAATGTGATTGGTTCATGTGTATCTTCTTCCTCAACAATAGCAAACGCATACGCCGTAATATCATCATCTTCCCTAGACCCTGATGATCTAGACATTGATACATTACCTTCATTCCTATACCTTGCAGGTATAGTAGTTGTTCTCTTAGCTCTATCACGCACCAGAACATAGTTGTCCATATTCTGTTGTTGAGGCATTGCATCTACTACATCTTCAACTTGATCCTCATATTCATTCCCTGGATTTACCCCAGTATGAGGATCCACAGTTGGTTCGACCCGACTGCCTTGAAGTTCCACCTCAAACTCAATTTCCTTCCCAGAATCTGCAGCACCAGCACCATTGTGAGTATCCTTATACATAAGGCTCTCATTAAAGACCACATCCCTGCTTATGATTATCTTCGGTTTAACATCATCCAACCTCCATAATCTATATCCCTTCACACCCTCAGGATACCCCAGGAATATGCATTTTATAGCTCTAAGCTTGAGCTTCCCCTGATTCACGTGTGAATAAGCAACGAAACCAAATATCTTCAACATCTCGTAATTCGCCGGATGTCCTGACCATAAATCCATAGGTGTCTTCTTCTCCAATGCTGTAGATGGAGACCTATTGATCAGATATGATGCTGTCACCGTTGCTTCAACCCAGAATGATTCTGGCAAACCAGACTGAATCAGTAAACACCTAACCTTGTCCAAGAGCGTCCTGTTCATTCGTTCAGCTAGACCATTCTGTTGCGGAGTTCCAGCAACCGTCAAATGTCTTTCTACCCTGCTCTCCTTGCACAAGTTATTAAACTCCTGATTACAAAACTCCAAACCATTATCCGTTCGAAGTTTCTTCAGTCTTCTACCTGTCTAGTTTTCTACCAACTGCTTCCACTCCTTGAACTTGCTGAACGCCTCACTCTTATGTCTAAGAAAATAAACCCAAACCCTCCTCGAATAATCATCAACAATCGATAAGAAGTAACGACAACCACTCATCGATTCCACCCGAGAAGGACCCCAGAGATCCACATGGACATAGTCTATAACTCCCTCTGTTGTGTGCTGACCTCGACCAAAACTCACCCTGGTCGATTTTCCAAGCACACAATTTTCACAGAATTCGAGCTTACCTAGACCTTCCTTCCCCAGCACCTCTCTTCTTTTGAGTTCATTCAAGCCTGCTTCTCTAATGTGACCCAGGCGTTTATGCCACACCTGCGCAAGACTTTCCTTTTCTTCTATACCGACACTAGCTTCACTTGATTCAACCCAACCATACAAGGAGTACACATAATTTTCCTTTAAACTTCCTGACAAAACCATCAAAGAACCCTTGATCACCTTTACTCTTCCATTCTGCAACTTCACGGTATAGCCCTCTCGATCCAGAGTGCCCAAAGATAACAAAATTTTTTTCAACTCAGGAATGTAACGCACATTCTCAAGCACAAAACTTGAACCATCTTTCATTTGTACTCTCACCTTCCCTATCCCCTTGATGGCACATGCTCTATTATCACCGAGCAAAACCATACCACCATCAAGCTCCTTAAAATCAAACAAGAAGTCCCTCCTAGGCGTCATGTGATAGGAACTACCAGAGTCCATGATCCACTCTAAGAACCTTTCCTCACTCACCGCCATCAAAAAATCACCATTGTCATAACCCTTAGAATACGTCCTAGCGTCCTGTTTTGCATTCTTGTTGACAAAGCCAGTTGATTTCTTCTTGTTCCATTTTGGACAGTCTTTCTTAAGGTGATCCTCAGAATAACATATGTAACACTTCTGTTTATAAGTTCCTTTACCTTTTGACTTTCATCACGAACTACCACGTCCTTGATTACCCCGATGCTCCGGCCTTCCCCTTACAAATAATCTGTTGGTTCCACTAGATGTGGATCTTGTAGCCTGTCAGGAATGGTGAACGACTTCTGTAATCACAAGTCTATTCACAGAGAGACTCTATACAAATCACACAGTATAAGAGCGGAATACAAATACTATGAATAAGAAGAACAGAATAACTATAACGACTTGATCCTTTTCTAAGGATTTCTAATATTAATAAGAACTAGAATTATATTTGATGAAAGGTGTGTCTAACCCTTCTGCCTAAGGTTCCTTTTATACTACAAGGAAACCCTAATACATCATTAACCAAAACGTGTAAAACTGATATGCATATCCTTTCCTAACATATCTCATGCATATCCTAACAGAATAATAACTAAATAATAAAGTTTGACTTTATATAAGACCAGGAGCACGACTTGCTCCTACTACTACTATGACCAGGAGGAACTATATACCTCCTAGTCTACCTATTACAAATAACTATTCCAATGGTCCTAACAATCCCCCCCTAAACTTGAATTTGACATGTTGAGTTCAAGTTTCCTGGTAAAGCGTGCAACAAAACTTGAGGATTGGAACAACAAAAGAAACAGCAGCATCAGCAATATAAGGAACATAAGAACTGCTGCAACAATGAACACCAGAAGCTTCTTCAAAGCTTGAAACAAATCTGCATCGTGTTGCATCTTCACAGCAACGTGAGCAGGTTTTATGAGCCTTTACCAAGTAGCTGCTCGCTCTTGGGCTAGCCAGTCTTTCTGGTGGAATAAGCATCACCCTGGGAGACCAGAACCCAGCCCAACTCTTAGAACGTGAATCAATGGTGAGTGGGGGTACCCTGATGATTTTAGGCAAACCATCACAGCCGTCAACGGATTTGATATGTCTTTACCAGAAGTCGTACCCTTCTGGACTCGCCAACTCTTAGCAATGAAGCATCGGTGAGTTAAAAACCCTATAGCTTTAAGCAAACTATTATAGCTATCAACGGATTTGATAAAATCTTTACCAAGAGTCGTACCCCCTTGGATTAGCCACTTTTCAGTCTAGGACCATGGCAAGTGAAAACCATCCAGTTTTGGGTAACCTGGCAACCATCAACGGATTTGAGAATCACACCAAGAGCCGTACCCTCATGGTGAATCGACTCTTTCTTGTCTGTGAGACATGGTGAGTTGAGCACCATTTGTTGTGTGGACCAAGTCCAACACCAGATGAAACACCAAACCAACACAAGTGTGAATCAGTCAATAGGAACCCAATGTTTCGAAAAAGTATAAGCAGATATTATATTATTCACAAGTGTAAAATCCATGATTTGTTTAAAGTATAAGCAGATATTATATAAAAAGTATATATATATATATATATATATATATATATATATATATATATATATATATATATATATATATATATATATATATATATATATATATATATTATAAAATCTTTACCAAGAGTCGTACCCCCTTGGATTAGCCACTTTTCAGTCTAGGACCATGGCAAGTGAAAACCATCCAGTTTTGGGTAACCTGGCAACCATCAACGGATTTGAGAATCACACCAAGAGCCGTACCCTCATGGTGAATCAACTCTTTCTTGTTTGTGAGACATGGTGAGTTGAGCACCATTTGTTGTGTGGACCAAGTCCAACACCAGATGAAACACCAAACCAGCACAAGTGTGAATCAGTCAATAGGAACCCAATGTTTCGAAAAAGTATAAGCAGATATTATATTATTCACAAGTGTAAAATCCATGATTTGTTTAAAGTATAAGCAGATATTATATAAAAAGTATATATATATATATATATATATATATATATATATATATATATATATATATATATATATATATATATATATATATTTCTAACTATAACAAATGTAAGTCACCAATCACTGTACATATTGGTGAAAAGAATTGCAGTATAAACAGATGAACACAAACACAAAACATAAAAACTTACAAACAAACCCATCACATACCAGACGCAGCCACCTTCTCAGCTTGCAACCGTGCTTGGATCCCTTCCACCAGAGTAGTAGCCATAGAAGTCTCATTTCCGGAAGGGGCATTGGAAATCTGCAAGTGACAAGCAAGCATGGCCTCCATACTAGAAATAGTTAATGGATAATCAAGATCCGTAAGCATGAATACCATGGCACCAGACTCCAACTCCAAGACATGCACTCCACAGCCAGCATACAGCTTCTATCTCTTGATTACCCAACGTGGCTGGTCCTTCCAGACACCAGAATGTGGTGCATGTGGAGGGGAATCAAGCATCATCTTCAAATCAGCACACATTGTCAGACCAGGCCAGGAGGGCACTTCACTAGGATGAGTAGGCATACCAGCATCCACAAACCCATACAACGACATAAGATCCCTACGATCTACCCAAGTCAACACACCTTGCAAACCTGAAGCATAACGAACATAACCACCACTGATGGAAATCCTATGGGTGAAAGTACCAGGAATAGTGGTGGATGACTTAACCGTCCAAGCAGTAATAAATCCCGTACCCATTGGCAATTCTGAGTCACTGTCGGAAGCTGTATCAATAAGGTTCTCGGTAGCACGCTTCTCATAAGGAACAGACTTGCCACGTCTAGCCATCTTCTTGTGGATGGAACGAGTAGGAGTTGGAACACCAGACGAGGTTTCAACCTTTACCTTCGCAGCAGGAATAGGACCAGCAGAAGTAGAATCAACACCTTGTCCAACCAAAGGATCAGTGGTAGCTGCACCAGGAGAAGGAGTATGTTGAGAGCCAGTCACGGGTGGTGAGGGTTGTGCCATATCAGGAGTAGTAGTGGTGGTGGTAGTGGTAGCATAGGTGGTGGTGGTGGTGGTAGGACCCGAAGATGAAACAGGATGAGCAACCGAAGGTGTAGGGGTGGTACCAGCAGTAGAAACATCAACAACAGATGGGATACCAGTAGAACCAAGAGGAACATCAGATGAAGAACCAAGAGCAACATCAGGTTGAGAAGTAGGAACCACTCGTGGAGGAGGACGATAGATGAAACGCTCTGGAACCGGTGTGTTCTGACGCTTGATCATTCTTTCATATAGATCCTTAAGCTCGTCAAAAGACAATGCCCGAACTCCTTCCCATGTCCAACCAACAGTAAAGTGAGCACCCGACTGATATTTGACATACCTCTGCATTAACTTTCGCTCCTCGGTTCTTGTCAAAGGCCTGTTCTTACGCTTTTCGCGCAGTTGAGCAGCAAGCGATAATTGTTGCTTACGCATTAACGCCATAGCTCGTGGAATACAATTCTGCTCATTCACATCAGCACCCAAGAGATTAGTAAACTGCGAATAATCCAAGGTAAGAATAGAGAGCACCCACATCCAATCGTTATCATCCCAATGCATAGCATCATGTTGCAATTGTTCACGTCTTTGCTTCTGAAGAGCTTCCTCCTTAGCCCTAGCAGCTAGGTCAATCTCCGCTTGCATTCTTTGTGCAGCCTCCTCACCCAACCTATCCTCCTCAAGTTGTCTGCGAGTACGCTTGCGAGGGGGTGAGGGAGCAGCAATCATAGGGGCTTTCCCCTTAGAATCATGAGACGATCTAGCAGTTGGACCAGCAGTAGTACCAGCAATATCTTCCTTTGGTCTAGGAGTAGCAGCAGTAGGAGGGATGCTTGATGAAGTAGGAGGAATCGGCAGATCATCATATGACTTATCAGCAAACGCAGCCTTCGCCAACAAATTCAAGCCATCCTCCACAAGATCCTCAACCTCCTCATCAGAATCAGACTGTATCACATGCTTCTTCCTCCTCCTCTGCTGTGTTTCCAAAGCTTTAATCCGGTCAGCCAATGGAAGAACAAACTCCCTGGTAAGCTTACGATGTTGATTCAAATCCGCCTCCAAAGAAAGAATCCTTTCATGGTACCTGTGCATGAGATCAAGCAAGGAAGTCAGTGTAGTAGGCTCCTCTGCTTTCCCACCAAGAGGACTTGGATCTGGGAAGGCTTCATTGGAACCAGAACCAATAAAGGGGTCATCATTATGAGCCCGAGAACCAGAGGGCTTATCAGTAGAGTGAGTGACTGGACTAGGAGGGGGAGTATCCACAAATGGAGACGAATGTGGCATAGAAGAGGGGCAGCCTTGGAAGTGGATGGCATTTCAACCACGACTTCCTTAACTGGCTCTTCCACCACCACATTAGGTGCACCACCAGCAGGATGCTCCTCCTCCATAGGATCATCTCCTAATGGAAGTTCCTCCTCGGCTTCGACAGCCGGAGGAACAACAACAGGAGGACCTTGGGCAAGGCCCAGCATTGCATCAGTAAGGGGCCTCCAATCCCCTCTAAACCCAAGAGCCATATTGTAGTAAACTTTAGCAGTAAGCTTGGGGGTCTCATACTCCTCCCTATTACGAGGTAAACACACAAGTATCTGCTGCAAAAACCTAGGATACATTAAAAATTTCTTCCTAGATCCAGTACTAGTCAAATTGCTAACCATCCCATCAAACAAATAGCAAGAAAAATTAAACACCCTACCTTGTGCTATGCATATCAAACCAGTAGCCAAAGGAATGGGAAAAGCATCCCAACTCCCAGACTTGGGGCTTAAACAGTGAATCAAAAAATGCACTAGAAGCATCCACTGGGGGGAAAACCTATTCTTTTAGAAGTTAAACTTCCCCCCATGGTTATACCCAATAGCAGCCATCCCCTCCAAAACCTCAGCATTGGGGATGGAAACAACACCACCTTCATCTTGAAGATGAAGGGAACTCCTAATAGAAGCTTCAGTAACCACATAAGGACGTCCATCTATGGTAGCATGGAGTTCAATTGGGCGACCCAAAACAACCACAAGTTCAGCAGTATCCCAAAACTGGTGAATCACACTATCATAAACAATTGGGCAAACAGTAAAAGCATACCTGAGGTTAGAAGCCTCAATAAACTCTAGGATGTCTGTGAATTCGTCACGTTTAGGACCATCTCCCAGATATGCAACCTTATTGTGAGCGGGTTGATAGACCAAAGCAGCCATTGTTGTTGATTAGAAGTGATGGAAGTTGATTGGTTAGGGTTTGAGAGTGTAGGAGCATGTGTGTGTGTTATGATTGTGATGAATGAGTCAAGGGGGTAATTAACCATAAATAATGGTCTTGTAACTGTTCATTGACCCCTAATAATGTGGTTTGCCCTTTCAAATTAGGTAGTTAATGCAAAGTAACCACTTGCCCCTTTTAGCATTATCTGCAAATCCCAGTTTACCAAAGTTAAATAATATGATATATACCTGAATTAGCTTGCGTTGACTAAAAGTCAAAACACATAAGGGTCAGTACTAGAAGCACAATGTGGTCAATCAGAAGTCAAAGAAGTGAACAGTGACCCAAACCAAGACTAGAAGCCAACCATTACTTGATAAAGAAGGATTTTTATCCACTAGAAGCAAACCATTAATGACTAGAATCCAACCAATAATGAAGACTACCACCAGAAGTGAGCAAAATCCTCCACTAGAAGTAGCACACACCACAAAAACCCATACAATCTGTTGTTAAAAACGACCAATATGTTAGTCTGTGCAAGTGAATATGTACACTAAGCCTCACCTTAGGCTTAGCCTCCCCTCAATCCTAGGTCTCAAGGATTAACCATTCCAATGTGAACCACCAAGTGGTTGAACCGAGGACCATCAAAGGCTTTAGTCAACAAATCAGCAACATTATCATTCGTATGAACCTTAAGAACATGTATCAACTTCTTCTCATTGGCATCCGGGATAAAGTGGTGCCGAATTTTAATATGTTTTGTACGTTGATGAAAAACAGGATTCTTCACAATGCAAATAGTGCTTTGGTTGTCAATGAAAATTTTGGTGTTCATAAAGTAGACCTGCTCAACATAGTTAAGATTAGGCGTCTGAATTGCTTCCACATAGTAGACCTGCTCAAAATTAAGATTAGGCGTCTGAATCGTTCCTTTGCCAGTGATCCTGCCTTCACCTCCTCCAAAATAGACCTTTCCGCCTTGAAATAGTACAAAGTTAGATAGAAGACTTTTATTTCCAGTCATGCTCCTAGAGCATCCACTATCAACAATTCCTATAGTAGGATCTTGGTATGGAGTAACCTACAACAACAAGATAAGAGATATACAAAAGTTAGTGTCTTAAGGGGACCCAAACCTTTTCAGGTTTGAGCCTGCCTTGTGGATCTTTAGTAGATAGCCAAGAAGATTGATGAGATCCACCGTTGTTCTTTGGTTGCCTATTCATCATATGGGTGTTATTGTTTGACCAAGAACAACCTGCTGAGGGCTTAACAGCAGTTCCCAGATTTCCCAACCCAAAATACATATGGTCAAAATTATATGCATAATTTGGATTAAAATTCTGAAAATAGTTACTAGTTGGTCTATTTAAAATTAATCTAGTGTTTCTCCAATGATCAGAAACTAATGGAGAGGTCCTTCTAGAAGAGGAAAAAGATTGAACACTTGGGTTTAGTCTTCTAGAAGAATATGGAACAACCCTTGGTGGACTAGGAGCAGGAAATGCTTGATGTACAGAAGAATGTTTGTCATAAAAATCAAAATCTTTAATCAAATGAAATTCACTCCCACAAACAAAACATGTTTTAAACGACCTTTTATTAGAATGACATTGTTTCATACTGCTAACTTTATTACACACAATTCTAGGAGAAACATTCTTCCTAGGACTCAATAAACCAGGACTAGACACTGTTGAAGTAAAAGCAACTCTCTCTTCACACTTCCTAGCACTATTAGCAGCATGGTCATTTGACTTGGAACTTGGAGGTCTCGACTCTTCACTTGAACCACATGATGCAGAGTCACTGGCTTTGTCACTGAAAGTACATGAGACAAAGTCATTAGAATTAGTAGAGCTTTTTGGGGACTCATGCATCGGTGATCCATCCAAGTCATAATGCCTAGGAATGGGCATGAAAGTTCCTGAAAGAGGTGGAGGGACAGCATGCATTTCTGCTGCTGGTTTAAACCTATTGTAGCTAGGTGTTCCCTCCTTCTCCTTGTCAGGATCAAAGACACTTGAAAAAGATAAATCAAACACATCTTCTGAATCAATATATTTATCAAATCCTAACCCTCTTTTAGTCCTACCAGACATACTACTATCAATTAATTTTGAAAGATTCTTAGGTGCTTTTTGCCATTTTTCAAATCCCAGAAGTGTAGCACATAATTTTTCTTTCATTTCTTGTTTTTCTTTGATACTATCATCTTTTACTTTTTTGGTGTATTTAAGCATATTTGTTGTGTTTTCTAGATCAATGTTCAGTATCTTAATTTTATCCTCGTACTCACATTGAGTATCTTGAAGCCACCTCTTTTGTTGTTCCAATGTTTTTAAAGAAGCCTTATATGCTTGAACCTCTAAAAAATACTTATCATTCTAATCATTTAAGTCATTATATTGGGACAACAATTCTGAATATTTATCATGACAACCAAGAGGACAATGTTATACCTGAGGTGAGAAGCCCATAAGAGCAAACTCTTCTGCTTCCTCTACATCAGACAGATTCCCAGCAATCATTGCAAACACATCAGTAGAAGGCTCAGCTGTTTCCAGGGTAGCAGTCTGATGATCATTCCAGTTGACCATAGAGTCAACAGACACCAACGCCTTCTTGTCATCCTTCACCTCTTGAATCTTAAAAGCTGAATATCTGCTCTTCTCCTGGTCATGCTTGTTAGGGCATTCCCTTGCAAAGTGACCTTGCTGCTGGTAGTTATAGCATCGAACCTTGCTTCTGTCAAACCTTGCTGGCTCTCTTGGGTTATAATTAAATTTTTGACCGGCTTTCTTCTCAAACTTGTGAACCCTAAGAGTGAGCATGGCCATCTGCCATTTGAGATCCATTTCATCCAGGTCAAGTTTATCAACCGGTTTGAAGTCATCAAAAGAAAGTTGCTGTTGAGCATCAACGTCAACAACAAAAGAGTGAAGAACAGCTTGTACCATGCTACCAGACTTGGCTTTTGGTTCAAGAGTAGAAGTATGTTGAAAAGTGTGTTGAGAAGACACAGTATTGCTTGGGCTACTAGCATAAGACATGGGACTGGATCCCATAGAACTCACAAAGGCAGAGTTAGCAGGAGTAGGAAAAGAATCACTTGAGTATCCCCTCACATGAGGCTCAAAGGTTTTGAGCTTATGAAACAAATCATCAAAATTTAGATAGTCAAGCCCACCTTTTGCTTTGAGAGAGATTGCCACCTGATTCCATGAGTAGGGCAAGGCTCTAAGAAACCTTGCATTGATATCACCATCGTTAGGTTTTGACCGAAGTTGATTCAACTGGCTCAATATCTTTTGGAACCTGTCATATCCTTGATGGATACCTTCAGTTTCTGAGATCTTGAAGTCTGTGAATTCATCTCTCAGCATGGATCTTCGCATTTTCTTTGACTCCTCATTCCCACCAAACCTTACTTTTATTCCATTCCAGATCTCTCTAGCATCATCCAGATGATAGAAGTTACCCATGTGGTCATCAGGAAGAGACTGGAGCAAAATAGTTTTTGCTTTGATCTCCTTCTGAAAAGCTGTGATTTCTTCATGAGTTTTAGGGTCAAGAAGAGTAATATTACCATTCTTGTCTCTTTCAGTCAACTTCCTGCTGTTTCCATTCAGAATGATCTTCCAAAGGTGTTGATGGGTGTTGGTGATCCAACATTCCATCTTCATTGCCCAGCTATCATACTCGTCCTTTTTTAGAAGAGGAAACTTACCATTTGTGTTGGAAACCGTAGCAATGATCTGCTGAGGTTGCTGAGTTCTAGGAGTACTTTCTTCTCCTGTTTGAGTAGAACTTGAGGCAGACATGATTAGACAAAAATGTTAGTAATGAGAAAAATTGATTCTTCTTGTATAGAGACTCTCCCAGGCTCTGATACCACTTGTTGGGTCCACTAGATGTGGATCTTGCAGCCTGTCAGGAACGGTGAACGACTTCTGTAATCACAAGTCTATTCACAGAGAGACTCTATACAAATCACACGGTATAAGAGCGGGAATACAAATACTATGAATAACAAGAACAAAATAACTATAACGACTTGATCCTTTTCTAAGGATTTCTAATATTAATAAGAACTAGAATTATATTTGATGAAAGGTGTGTCTAACCCTTCTGCCTAAGGTTCCTTTTATACTACAAGGAAACCCTAATACATCATTAACCAAAACGTGTAAAACTGATATGCATATCCTTTCCTAACATATCTAATGCATATCCTAACATAATAATAACTAAATAATAAAGTTTGACTTTATATAAGACCAGGAGCACGACTTGCTCCTACTACTACTATGACCAGGAAGAACTACATACCTCCTAGTCTACCTATTACAAATAACTATTCCAATGGTCCTAACATAACCCATCACCATCATCCTTTGCATCTGTCCTCTTCTTCAACTCCCGTGATTTGAGGGTAGACAAGACATCTTCCAAAGAGAGCGACTCCCTTCCATAAAGCAATGTCTCCACAAAGTTATCATACGAATACGGTAATGATGTAAGTAACATGAGTGCCTGATCTTCGTCATCAAATTCTACGTCTATGTTCTCCAAGTCACCGATCAACTTATTAAACTCATCTATATGTTCCGATAATTTCTTACCTGAATGCATGTAGAAAGTGAACATCTTCTTCTTCAAGTACAACTTGTTGGCTAAAGACTTTGTCATATACAAAGTTTCTAACTTTAACCAAACACCCAAAGCAGAATTTTCTTTGTTGACTTCCCTCAACACCTTGTTATCCAAGCATAAGAGTAAGGCACTGTGTGCTTTTTTATTGAAATCCGTCTTCAACGCCGCAGTCTTTTCAGCGTCTGTCATGGTATCCGGGAATGGATCTAACGCAGCCTCCCAACCATGTTGTATTAATAGACACCGCTCTTCACACGCCACAACCCGAAGTCATTAGACCCGTCGAATTTTTCGACGTCAAACTTCGCTATCGACGACATATTATTTCTCCCTTGTTGCGTAAAAAGTCCTTCTTGCAGATCGATTTAATTAGAATAACCCTAAACCTCGATCACGTACAAGCAAACCCGATCGTAAACTTGAAAACCCAAGCAAACCACGATCAATAGTTGAACCACAAAAACCCGCAACAAGACCTTTGTTTAAATTGAATTTAACCAATATACACAAAATTGATTTAATAATAAAACAATATGTAAACTGACACGTATTGTTCAATAAAAAACCAATTTGCAATTTGCTTTATCACTAGCCACGTGATGAGTACTATGTACTCTTTGTTTCATTCAAAACAAACCCACGTTATCAAACCAATAAATGCTCCTTTCTTTGTGCTAAACTTCGTCTTCTCCAACCGAACACCTGCAACTCAAGAAAAACTAATCGATAAAACCTCGAACATTTTCTTCACGACTCTTCTTGATCTAGCACCGATCTCCAAAGACCACAACTAACCGTAAGCTCTGATACCACTTGTTGGAATCGACACCACCAACAACCCGAAGATCGACTTGCGGAAACCTAGATCACTGTAAAGAAGACTCACAGAGTTGCAACAAGCAGAACCCAGACGAACGACACACAAAGGTAACCAAACGACTGTATTGATTAACGATTGGTTTACAGGAAAGAATAAAAGACTACGGTGTGATTTGAGCATCACCCCCTCACCTCCTTTTATAGGGTGAGGGGGTCGGTTCCCTAGTCTTCACCGACTAGGGATTGGGCTTGGATCCACCCGGCTCAAATACAACCTACGTTAAATAAAGCTTACATAGGAAACATGGCTTATACTAATCTTAAATAGACTTAGGAACTAATACTAACAAAAATAAATATAATGATCGATACATGGGAACAACTTTAATACCAAAACGGACTGCCCATTCTTGTGACGGACCGATGGGTATATGGTTGTTATGGAGTTCACCAATATTGATGTCTCTTTCAACTCAAAGGTCCATGTCGAGTCAGTTATTAAAAGAGGTTCATACATTGTCCATTCTTATAGATCTCTAGAGGATTTTCTTGTTTGCTTTGTGGATTGTAACTCTTGATTTGGTATGCTGGCATTCGCTTGTCGTTCTTTGTTTCAGCTGATATTGGCGGTTGTGGCTTGTAATGTATCTCATGAGGAAGCTAAAAATAGGCACCCTTTTAAAGGTGTAGAGGTGGGACGAGACAAATTCGATGTCTCACATCTTCAATTTTCGGATCATGTTATTGTTTTGGGTGGTCATCCTCAAATATAAAAAACTTGTCTACCATCCTCACTTGTTTCCATATAGCTTCCGGGCTTGAGGTAAATTTCATTAGAAGTAGATTATTTGGGATTCTTCTCAATAATAACGATCTCATTTCTCTATCCTCGTCCATTAGATGCCAACCATCCCAATTCCTTACACTTGTCTTGGCCTACCCATTGGTGCAAAAATGTCAAGAAGTGCCAATTGGTGTTGGGTGATTTAAGATCATGAAGAACTTGATGATTTGATTTATGTACAACAACATTATTAGTGTTAAGTATTCGTATTTGTAATAATCTAGTTGCAGGCCCAAACATGTAAATATCTAGCATACACGAGATTTGTAAAGATGTATGGTCCTTATACCCGACATCATATGACAGTTATAAGGGTGGCCTAGTGGCAAAAAGAATTGTGACTCTCACTCCAAAGTATGTGAGGTCTCAAGTTCAATTCCCACTGGGTACAAACAACCTTGAAGTGGCCACGAAAACCTCCTGAAAAGGGGCGGCTTTACCTGGTTTGAGTTTGTGTGGCGGTGGACTCAAACCCCGTGGATTAGTCGGCCAATGAGTCGGAAATCACGGTTACCAAAAAAATCACAAATTTTTTTTAAGATATGCTGAAGAAGAGACTTGAAGAAATTGAGGCTTTTAATTCCTTAATCCTTCAAGGCAAACACAAAAGAAACAAATGCTTTTATTGTAGGGAGAAGGGATATTTCATCAGGGCATGTCCTAAATAGGCCAAAGATGATGAAGAGGGGTGAGACAGTCACTAAGTGCAAGCCTAAAGGAAACCAAGGAAGAACCAAACTCTGCACACCCAGAAATAAACCTCAAGTATCCAGAAATTATCCATTTCAAGACAGATGGAATTCAAAAAGGGACAGACATTGGCACTTGTAAAACCTCTGATTTTACCTTATTGACTTTGTCAACTGTTGTACTCTTTATTTTTGGAATCTATACAATTCCACTTTTATATGACTTATTATTAATCATATACTTTTTGTCATACTGCCTTTCATATTTATTTTTATATTTATATGGACCTTTAGTCATTGTTGACTACTTTGGCAATTGACTGGCCACTTGAATGAACAAGGACTCATCACCACAGTACATATTTTGAGATAAACTGTAACTTTACTTAATTAAATTATTAAGTACTTGGACTCATTTTTTTATATGTATATATTTACATATATTTCATAATATGAATAAAGACCTAACACCTTAAAACAATGTATTATTTTACATTGATATTTATTTACTTTATTTAAGTAAAATAATTATAATGATGTATTCATTATATACTTTCACTAAATTACCTAAAGGTTTAACTAAAGTACCTATAAACTTAACAAAATGCATACAATATCATACAAGGACCCTTATTCTCACTCAACACTTGATAAAAATTATCAAAACCCTCCCACCATGCATGTTGATGCCGTGTATGGGCATGCATACACCAAAAACCAATAAGTTACTTAACTTGTAACTAGTAACTAATCATTAGGACTTTAAAAGTCAAACCCTCCATGCATCCTATACACCAATCACTATTAAGTCATAGTTCCCCCCCCCCCCCCTTGCTTACTTACATACGGCAACACCAAGGAAGAAAGAAAGAGCATGAGTTTTCCCATTTGAGGTATACACCCATGCATATCTTACAGAATCCAACAAGGATACTTCCTAGGATCCTATGTACTATTTTTGGATACATCAAATCTTGCCAAATCCTTATTATATCTGAAACTCACTCCTCACTTTTCAAAACACACAACACAATTCACTTGATGCTCATTACCTCACTCTCTCTCTAAGAACATACGGTTACAAACACTTCCACCATAACCAAGACCTTGAAGCTCATTAACTATGTCTCTCCTATCTTGAATGCTAATCATTTGTCAACCTCTACAATTATCTTGATCTCCAAAACAAGAAAAGAAGCCCTAGTTACACCCTTGAAGCCCACGGATTGATTTTTGGCTACAAGAGTCACCATTGTTGAAACAAAGTTCTCATTCCTACTCATCCTCCTATTCATTTCTAGATCTATCTAAACAAGTAAGTAAAACTTAAAACCTATCTTTCAATATACTTATTTTTCATTCACATAACTTAAATATGCATATCACTAGTAAAACTTGATGTTGAAACAAAAACATAAAACCCTAAACCTAAAATGGGTAACGGCTTAAAATGTTTTATGAGTTTAAATGATATAAAATCTTGATAACCATGAAGAACATAACACTATGAACTAGTTAAACTAGAAAAACTATGAAAAACATAAGCATGTATATATTAGACGTGGGGTTTACACCCTATGGTTCAATATTGGTTAATCTTGTAATGTATAAACATGCCTAGAAACATTAGATCTATATTATTAGTTGGCTTAAAATGTTAAGCTCACTATTTTTGCCTTATAGGATTTAGTTTTAAGCCCACTATAATAAGCTTGCCTAGATAAACTTCATTTTTACTAAATAATGTTTTCATAAAACTTTTGGTGTCAAAACTATAACTTTATAAAGTTTCGGGTTAAAAACATAGATCTATAAATATTTTGGACTAAATGATAGATCTATGAAGTTTTGGATGAAAATGGTAAATCCATTATGTTTTGGATTAACAAGAACAAATATAATACTTTCGGGTTAAATTTATAATTCTATTAAGTTTAGGGATCTAAATGAACAAGTATAAAAACTCACTTTCCAAAAATATAAACCGAAGGGCTACTTTTGTAAAATGCCGAGATTTGAGGGTGGTGTTTTGATACTATTCGAAACTCCAAAGTTGACAACAAGGACTTAAATGAGATTACTAAAATGTTAGGGTAATTTGTGGAACTTAGTAAGGACCTAGGGATCCCTTTTGCCCATTGCCGAAACTAATAGAAGCCCTAGGGACCTATTTTGCCAATCTAGTAAACTGCTATGAGCCCTAGATAAACCCTAGGGGTTGTTTTTGGCATAAGCCAAAAGTCAATGAAGCCCTAGGGGCATTTGTGTAACTTGTTTCTAAACCAAAAATAAGCCGAATATAGGAAGACTAAAATTGACACTTTCTGAAACTTAAACAAACCCTAGTTACACGTGTAACTAGGGAGGGACTTGTTTTGCCACTATTGGAAACTTAAACGAACCCTAGGTTTATTATATAATGTAACCGCGGGTAATTATATAAATAGAGGGACTAAAATCTAATTTATACAAAGTATAACAAACCCTAAATTTACTATATAATTATGCCCGATAATCAAAACGTAAAACTTAAATAAACATAACATTTGTTATTTTTCAAAACTTATCAATTATATACATTACGAGAACGTGGAAATTAAACAAAACTGTTTTACATTTTATAAACCTTATTTATATATAAAATATAAATTAAAAATGATTAACTTATAAAAATAAATATATTAACTATATTTATTTTCTATTACTTTAAATATATATAAAACTTACTTTTATAAATATTTACATTATTTTATAAACAATACAAGTACAAGAAAATTAATTAAATATAATTAATTTAATAATATTATTTATTTTATACTTAAAATAAATACTACTATAACTTGTACAACGATGAACTAAAATACAAATATCGTAATAAAATGCTTAAAACCAGTATAAGCATGCACAGATTTGTTCTGAAACTTTTATGTATTATGTTATGCATTTACTGAGACCTTATAATTATTTAGGTCGTTGACTGTATCGTGAGCATCATATCAGATTTACTTGTGACTATTTGCTGAACTATTGAGGTGAGTTCATGGCCCCACTTTATATATTGATAAACTTTTAAACCTTTTAACGGGGAAGAAAACATGCAATATATTTTATTTTGTGGACATAAATTGAACTGTGAAACCTTTGATTACATTTGCCTATTGTATATGAACCCGCATGACCCGTGCATCTGAAACTGTTAGAATTATTGAATTACCTTAATGTTACAAATAGATCTATTTGGGATTGACCATCCCCATCTGGGTGAGTCATGCTCACTGTGCCTAGGTCAGGACAACAGATGTTTCACATGTCAGCACTTATTATTTTTGGGTGCCTTTTTATAAGGCGAAGGGTCCTTATTTGTTAAGGACTTAACTGTCAAGTCTCAGTTTCAGGCAATATGGGAATGTAATTACTTTTAAGTAGTGATGCTTTGCGCATTACTACTTCAGTGAATATTTATTGTCCAAACTTATTTTATTAAACCTGTGAATTCACCAACTTTATGTTGACTCTCTAAGCATGTTTTCTCAGGAAACTGAAGCAGGTATTGGTGTGCATGGAGTCTAGCATCATGATAGGCTGCATTTATAGAGCTCATCTGGGGTTTTATAAACTGGGGAATAATTCAAACTGTTGAACAATGTTTAAGACAATTTTAATACTATTTGCACTTTTATCCACGTAATAAATATAATGATAATCTTTTATCTGTTGTTCTGTACGCTATCTGCTGTTGATCCACCTACATGACACCCAAATATTATTTCCGCTGCATTTGACTCAATTTGGGGGTGTCACAGTATGGTATCAGAGCGATAGTTATAAAGAACCAGAACAAAATTTAAATAAATATAAAAATAAAATTTTTATATAAACTAGACTATAACTGCTTTAAAAATCTTTTGGGATTTTCGGGACTAGAATAGTTAAGCATATAGAGTGTAGAGCATACATTCTTACGTGGTTATCTATGCATTGATTATTAACGTCCGGTTAATTAATCTCATAAGTATTAACGTAACCTTTAACATCGTCATGTTAAATGGCACTATTATATAATTTAATCATGATTTCCCAAAAACTTTTAACTTGAGTAACTTTATACTTATGTCAATTAAAACTATATTATTTTCAGATTATTATGGCATCACCTACTGATACTCCTGCTGCCGTATCACCGACGTCCGTCTTGTGTGGATGGAGTGTTAGCCTCAAAATATTGAGCCAAACAAGAATGCTCGGTCATATGTTTATTATGTATCGTATTTTAGAACGTTGTAATAGGTAGTATATTAGTCGTGTTATTACGGGCTTTACTTTAAGCTAAGGTTCATTAATAAGTAACCAAAGCCCAAAAGGAAAGCCCGGCCCAAACCATATAGTCCATAAAGAAGCCCGCATGTGGGTGGACTATATATACCCTTCTTAGCATGTTAGGAAGGTTGTTGGTTCATTTGTATTTTCTCTCTTCTCAATCTAACATTCACCTAGTTCCAACCTTTTCTCTCTACTTTCTCTCACTACTTTCTCTCTCTAAAATTCATCTCATATCTTCCTTTCTTTCTTTAATTCGTGTATTATAACATCATATATTAGGGACAACAATTGGTATCAATCGCCATGGGGTAGTTTTGTGATTGGTTGTTGTGTTTTCATATGATCCGTTTGATTTGATCCATATTTCTTCCTCGAATTCAAGATTTTTCTTGTTTTTTTGATTGTGTTTCTTAATCATATCACTTCTTTAATCTTGTTGTAGAGATTTGGTTGTTTTGGTCTGGTTAAAAACACGATCTTGTTGCCTAAAAGTTGCTAAATTTGTTGCCTACAAGTTGCTAAAATCGTTGCCTAAAAAGTTGGAAAAAATGTCCCTTATTGCGACAGCTACAATTTCGGAAAAGGTAAGTATGGTTTCGATCGCAATAACCCTAGGGTTTTACTTTGCGATCAGTATTGCGATAGCCCCTTATTCCGATCTGGACATTCCGATCGTTATTGCGATCTGGATTGCGACGGATTTAAGGCAATCTTGAAACGTTACTCTGCCCACATTGCGACAGCCACATTTCGATAGGTACACTTTGCGATCTGAATATTCCGATCTGGGATTTCGATAGGTACACATTGCGATCTGAACATTCCGATCTGAAGGATTTCGACAAGTACACATTCCGATCTAAAGGACATTCCGATCTAAGCAACATTCTGATGGGCATTCCGATGGAACATTCCGATGACATGTTTAGCTAATTTTTGTTTGAGTATTTTTTAGATTTAGCCACCATCTAGACTAGTTTCGGAACGTAGTTTACACGAAGATTAAAAAAAAAAAAAAAAAAGAGTTAAAATTTTTAGGTCAAGTAAAATCAAATTTTTTCCATACTAGTTTTAGGACATTTCTAGCTCAATTTCAAAATTTGGTGATTACAAATTTTTTAGGTCTACCGTTTTGTCGGACTGAGGAATTTATTGTCGGGCTGAGAAAAAAAATCGCAATTTTCGGAATTTCAACAACCAAACAATCACAACACAACTACTTAAGATCCACATTTGATTCATCATTTCAGAGAATATTGAGATGGATCTACTGCCAAATATCGTGTGACGAACAACAACATAATGGTGGCAGGTAACAAAGAAAGACCACCAATGCTTGTGTCGGGTCGATACGATCAATGGAAATCCCGTTTTATACGTTACCTTGACACAAAACCTAACGGTAATGCTTTAAGGCAATGTATTTTGGAAGGTCCCTATAAACTCTCAAGGATTCAAGTTCCTGCAGTACCAGCCACAGACACAAATGACGCACAACCCGCATATGAACGTGATGAAAAGAGGACCGGCCTCACCCCAGAGAACCGTGCGTGGTTTGATGCAGAGAAGGAAGCAATCTACTTAATTCTCAGTGGCATTGGAGATGAGATTTACTCTACGGTTGACGCATGTCCTACTGCTCAAGAAATGTGGACGGCCATTGAAAGATTGCAACAAGGTGAATCACTTAACAAACAAGATGTGAAAACTAAGATGTTTGGAACTTTGGCAAGTTTACATCAAAGGATGGGGAATCAATTGATTCTTATTACTCCCGATTCTACAAAATGATGAATGATATGACCCGAAACAACTTGCAAGTTTCCACCATGCAAGTCAATGTCCAATTTCTACAGCAACTTCAACCAGAATGGACACGGTTTGTCACCTTGGTCAAACAACAACAAAAGTTAGACGAAGTTTCATATTACAAGCTCTTTGACATCTTGAAACAATTTCAAAATGAGGCAAATGAACTTCGAGCTGAACGAGTTGCTAAGATTTCCAATCCACTTGCTTTGGTGTCTACCACTCAACATTACCCAGATTATCACTCCCGTACTTCAAAGACCTACTCTACTCAATCATCATCACCACGATCATCCATTGTCTCTAAGTCACATGCTCCAACACGATCCCGAGGCAAAGAAGTTGCCAGAGCACCATCACCCATACCTGAGCAATCATCCGAAGAGGACAGTGATGAAGAAGTAGCTCAAAGGGATAGGGAATTCAAGCAACAAATGGCTTTCGTTATGAAGCAATATAAGAAAATCTACAAACCCACCAATAACAACCTTCGAACATCTTCAAACTCGAGGAACACCCATGCACAGAGTCCTCCAAGGTATGACACACGAAGACGTGCTGAGAGTCCTCCAAAGTATGATCGACAACCCAAGTATGATAATCAGAGGGTGGCTACTGTTGTTGGAAATAGGGAAACTGTTGGTACTCAAGTTGTGCAACAAAGTGGGATTCAGTGTTTTAACTGCAGAGGTTTTGGGCATTTGGCAAGGGAATGCAGACAGCCAAAGAGGGTTAAAGATTATGGTTATCATAAGTAAAAGATGCTGTTGTGCAAGAAAATGGAAGCTGGAATCAAGTTATCAGCTGAGGAAGGAGAAATGCTTGACGACACAGATGATGAACTCTCCGACCAAGAACTCGAGGCACATTATTCATACATGGCAAAGATTCATGAGGTCCTTAACGTCACTGAAGATGACAATGGTCCTATCTTTGATACCGAGCTAATTGATAAGGTACAAGATGATGCTGAATATAATGTGTTTGGTGATACACATGAGCATAGTGATCTACCAACAACAATTACTGACACGTGTATGATGGAAACGGTTGATAGCAATACCACACCCGATTCATCAGACATGTGCAATAATGAGTTTGAGGATGATCAACATGCAAATGAGTATGATGACGAGGAGCGTGTCGCGCTTGCTAATTTAATTGCTAGTTTACAAAAAGATGTCAATGAAAATAGAAAGAATCAAAAGCAATTAAAGAAGGCAAACGCAGCGCTCACTCAAAACTTTGAAGAATGCAAAGCCGCTCTTATAAAATCTAGTGAGACTATTGATAGTTATAGGGCTGAGCTTCTTCAAAAGACCAACGAGCTTGAGGGGTACAAAAGTCGTGTCATCAACGTTAAAAAGGACGATTTTGAAAATAAATACAATGAAGCTCTTGCTTTGTTAACTAAAGAAAAACGTCAATTTAATGTTTTATTAAGTGATGAACGTCAAAAAACGTATCTTGCCACAACAAAAGTTAATGAACTTGAACAGAGGCTTTCTATGAACACCACCGATTCTGCTAAAATTCTTGACGAGAAGAAACAAGAGGTTGAAACATTAAAACAAGATTTCAAAAATAGACAAAGCAAAGATACTGAAAAAGTAAAGGATCTCGAAGAACAAGTCAATTTTTTGAAAAAAGTTGTTTATAATATACATGACTCTATTCAAACCGTAAGAATGATAGCACCTCGGTCGTTTTTCAAGGGTCAACCTAGCTTTGCCACCCCCAAGTACCTCGAACAAGCTCAAGCTGCAAACCCCCATTTATATCTTGACGAGTCCGAATGGACCAATCATGATTGCCCTGTAGCTAACCTCGATAGTGAAGAGACGTCCCTTTGGGATGAGGAGAGTAGATCACCGGTCAATAAAGATTTTGTGAAACCATATAACTATGCTTATGAAAACAGTCTTTATGCTCTTTTCACTCCACAAAAGCAGAAGTCTCGTGAGGAATTATTTTTAGAATGCAAACAAAAAAGATTTCAATGGAAAAAAGCTTTTGCCACTAAGAGGAAAACTAATGTTTTTAAATATATTAACTATTTGCCTCTAGATGCTTCTAAAAGCAAAAGTAGAAAAATACTTGGTTTTCTTAAACACCACGTTAATAATGTTCAATCAATTGTTGAAAGAGATTGGGAGAAACGTCAAAAGGATAAGTGGAAAACCGAGATTCCTCACGACATAACTGTGCTTGTGAAAGAACTTTTAATACCAAATACGAAGATAATAAAAGAACATGTTCTTGAGTTTGAAAATTTAATTCAGTCTGAAATGTTTGATGATTTGAAATATGTTGAGTCTCTTGAAAAAGAAATTGATGACCTTCAAAATGACAAATTAGAATTTTCAAACGAATATGATCTACTCTTAGAAGAATGTCTCTCCAAAGATATTTTGTGTGTTACTCTTCAATCTTGTGCTGATATCGATGAATATTCTGATGTTGCATGCAAATATCTTGATAAAATCAAAGAGTGTGAGCGTCTTGAACTTGAGCTTTCGAAATATAAAGAAAATGTTGATAAAAAGGCTTTTGAGTTACTTCAACACAAAACTGATTTCCTTCAAAAACATTGTCATTCTCTTGAACTTTCTTTGCAAAAAGACGTTGGTAGTTTTCCACATGATAATAAATTGCAAGAAAAACTTTCCCAAACGTTTCGAGAAATGAACGAACAGAATTTGGAAATTAAAGGGTTGAAAGCTCAGTTACAAGACAGGGACAGAGCGATAGTAGAGTTGCAGAAACTCATTGCTAAGATGGGTGGGAAGATTGTGGAACCTAGTGTTAAGAAACCTGTTGTAAGACAACCCAATGCTCAAAAAGTGACTAGACCTTCTGTCTTGGGAAAACCATCTGTTTTCTCTAATTCTGCATTTGCAAAACCTGCGTTTGCCCCCAAGACGGATGGGAAGGCTAGGTTACCACAAAACACTCTCAAAACAAATATTCGATCACAAAGCATTAAGAACACAAATGTGGTTAAACCAGGGATGTATAGATTGACCACTAAACCCACACAAAACAAAGAAAGTCAATCACCTCAGACTTCTAGAAACACTAATAGACGTGTGTCTTTTACTACAGGAGTAGTCCCCACTGCTAGTGTTAGCCGGCCCCAGCTTAAGAGCACTCGCATGAATGAAAAGGTCTGGCAAAACAAAAGTCAAGGGAAGATGAAGGAAGTAGAAGACCACCCTAGGATTTTTAATGTTTCTAAGAATAAAACGTCTGTAATCGCGTGTAATGACGATTTGAATGATTCGACTTTGAATGCTATGAAAGTTAAGTTTGTTTGTGTGAAATGTGGAAAGTGTGCTAATGCTAATCATGCTATGTGTGTTTCGAATAATGTCAAAGGCGTAGAAACTAGAACTAAGAAGCAAACTGTGATGCCTATTAGTGCTAGAAAACCCAAACGCAAAGTGAACCATTCTGGTTCAACCCCCCCTAAGAAAAGTATTGCATCAGACTCCACCACTAAGAACCCTAGAAGCAGAATTAGGGAATTATATGAGTCTACTAGCAAGCCTTGGAAATGGTGGTTTGCTAATCAATGTCCTCCAGGATATAAATGGATGCCTAAGGTTAGGACAGAAAATGTGACTACGAGCGTTAGTGTGCCTCTAAGTGATGAAACTAGGGAAACTAATGAATCGGAAATCACAACTAACATGGAATCCAATTTAGCAAATGCTCCATCGTGTTCTAATTCTTCTGCAGGTGATCGAAGTAATTCTCTTCATAATGGACTCCGGATGCACGAAGCACATGACGGGGAATATCAAGCTTCTAATTAACTTCGTGGAGAAGTTCCTGGGTACGGTCCGATTCGGAAATGATCAATTTACACCGATCCTAGGATATGGAGACTTGGTTCAGGGGAATATCACTATCAAAAGGGTTTACTACGTCGAAGGACTAAATCACAATCTTTTCTCGGTTGGTCAATTCTGTGATGCGGATTTGGAGGTTGCTTTTAGAAAGAAGACATGTTTTGTTCGTGATTATGATGGGAATGACTTACTTACCGGAACACGGGGTACTGATCTCTACACTATTTCACTACAAGACTCCACATCTTCAACTCCAATCTGTTTCATGGCTAAAGCTTCAACGACTCAAGCTTGGTTATGACATCAACGTTTATCTCATCTTAACTTTGACACCATCAACTTGCTTTCCAAGAAAGATATTGTGCGAGGCCTTCCTAACTTGAAATTCATCAAAGATCATCTTTGTTCTTCTTGTGAGCTTTGTAAAGCTAAACGAAGTAGTTTCAAGACAAAGACTACTCCAAGCTCTAAAGGACGGTTAGATCTTCTTCATATAGATTTATGTGGTCCCATGCGTGTTCAAAGTATCAATGGGAAGAAATACGTTATGGTAATTGTCGATGACTACTCAAGGTACACATGGACTCACTTCTTGAGATCCAAGGATGAAACACCCGATGTTCTCATCAGCTTCCTTAAAGTGATACAACGTGGTCTTCAAGCTCAAGTTAAAGTGGTTCGTACTGACAGAGGTACAGAATTTTTGAATTCAAAACTGAGAAACTATTTTGAAGCCGAAGGAATTGAACATGAAACATCTATTGCTCGAACACCCGAACAAAACGGCGTTGTTGAAAGACGAAACCGTACTTTAGTTGAGGCTGCTCGAACATTATTATCCGCTTCAAAACTTCCACTATACTTTTGGGCCGAAGCCGTGTCAACCGCATGCTACACACAAAACCGCTCCTTAGTTATCCCAAGACACGAAAAGACACCATATCACATAATTAATGATCGCAAACCTTCACTCAAACACCTTCGTGTTTTTGGATGTACGTGTTACATTATTCGAGATGGTGAAAATCTGGACAAGATGAAAGAGAAAGGTGATGCATGCATTTTAGTGGGATATGCAACTCAGTCTAAGGGATACAGAGTATACAACAAGAGAACAAAATTGATAGTCGAGACTATTCATATCAGATTCGATGAATTACAAGAAATGGCACTTGAACAAAGCAGTTTAAGTCCCGATCCACAACGACAAACGACTTCCGTTCACAACCGCACGGAACTCGGAACTCAAGACCACAGCAATGAACCGTCAAGTTCAAAGCTGGTTCCTGAACATGTTCCTAGAGCAGATATGACAGTGGACACGACACTTGAAGAGTTGGAAATGTTATATGGACCAATGTATGATGAATATTTCATGGGGGAGAAACAAGTTGCATCGAAGTCTTCCGCTGTCACTCATGATACGAATGATGATACCGATCATCATCAACAAATGGATACAACTTCATCTACTTCAACACGGGTTGCTGCAGATTTAACTCCTCAGAATATCACTTCAACAATCGATCCTACAACATCCACAACTACTGTCATTGCTCCAGAGAACACAAATCAAGCAGACGATGCATTATCTGACGAAGACGAATTTATCAACCCATTCGGTACACCGGTACACGAAACTGGAGAGTCTTCTACTCGCCATGTTGATCCGTCAAATATGCATACGTTGTATCAACGACATCCTTCAACACATCATTGGACCCGAGATCATCCTTTGGTTCATGTAATTGGAAACCCTCACAGCCCGTTCGTACAAGACGACAGCTTCATACCGATGGCGATGTTTGTATGTTCGCACTCGCCGTGAGTTCAGCCGAACCGAAAAACATCAAAGAAGCCTTGGCTGATCATGCTTGGATTGAATCGATGACGGATGAACTTCAACAATTTGAAAGACTTAAAGTCTGGGAACTTGTTGACAGACCATACGATGTAACACCATTAAATCTTCGATGGATCTGGAAAAACAAGATGGATGAAGAGAACACGATCATCAATAATAAATCTAGGCTAGTGGCTAAAGGGTATGGACAGAAAGAGGGTATTGATTTTGAAGAATCATTTGCACCAGTAGCTCGAATGGAAGCGGTCAGGATTTTCCTTGCCTATGCTGCACATAAGGGGTTCATTGTATATCAAATGGACGTAAAGACGGTGTTTCTTAACGGTCCTTTGAAGGAAGAAGTCTATGTCACGCAGCCGGAAGGATTCGTCGATCCTCATTCTCCTGACAAGGTGTATCGTCTCCACAAAGCACTTTACGGACTTAAGCAAGCTCCAAGGGCGTGGTACGACGAGCTCTCGAAATTTCTGGTATCCAAAGGTTTCTCAAAAGGTTCCATTGATCTAACTTTGTTCACTTATAAATATGGGGATGACATTTTGCTTGTGCAAATTTATGTTGATGACATTATTTTCGGGTCTACAAACCCAAAACTTTCAAAATGGTTTGAAAAAGTAATGCACAGCAAATTTGAAATGTCTATGATGGGCGAACTAAAATTCTTTCTAGGAATTCAAGTTCACCAATCCCCAAGTGGTATATTTATAAACCAAGCTAAGTATTGTCAAGAGATAATCAAAAAGCATGGTATGACCTTATGTGACCCCGTTGGGACACCATTATCAACCACATCCCTAGATGCTGACTTGGAGGGATTACCCATAGATCAAACGAGATATCGTTCCATGATCGGGTCCCTCATGTACTTGACAGCAAGCAGGCCAGATATTCATCATGCTACATGCTATTGTGCACGATATCAAGCACGACCCACTGAAAAGCACCTCAAGGAGGTTAAACGGATCTTTCGGTACCTTAAGAATACCATTCACATGGGACTCTAGTATCCGAGGGAAACCGGTTTCTTTCTAACAGCATATTCAGATTCTGATCATGCAGGGTGTCTTGACACACGTAAAAGTACTTCTGGTGGTGCACAATTTCTAGGTCAAGATAAGCTTGTGGGATGGTCTTCCAAGAAGCAGGATTGCACTTCACTTTCATCAGCCGAAGCGGAGTATGTGTCTCTATCTGCGTGTTGTGCTCAAGTTCTTTGGATGAGAAGACAACTCACGGATTATGGCTTCCACTTTGATAAAGTACCTATGTACTGTGACTCAAAGTCGGCCATAGCCATCTCCTGCAATCCGGTACAGCATTCCCGCACGAAGCACATCGATGTCAGATACCACTTCATCAAGGAACAAGTTGAAAGAGGTATCGTTGAATTATACTTTGTTGGAACGGATTACCAATTAGCCGACTTGTTTACGAAAGCTCTGTCGAAAGATAGGTTTGAGTACCTCGTTAGGCAAATTGGTATGAGATGTTTGACTCCAGCAGACCTGGAGATTCTGGCAAAGGTGCCTGCTTGATTTATCTATCAAACATCAACTTGTAAATATCTTTGAAAAAGCAAAATACAAAAATATAAAACACATAAAAGCAAAACATAAAAATTAAAAATCTTTCAAAATCCAAAAATATTCTTCACGACATGTCTTTCAGTATCGATAATATGGACGTGCCTAGAAATGTCGCTCAATAACGACACGGGTGTGTACATAAAGCTCGAATGAAAGTTGTAAATATTTTTCAAAACATGTCATTTCTTCTTTTAATAAAGGAAATTGTCTATTTTGGACAAATATTTCCAAACAACGGGTAGAGCAATCTATCACGGGTTGAGCTTGTCACAAAACATTCAACGTTTTGAGCTCAACACAATGGCTTGTAATCACTTTCAGATTGCAACCCGGATTGATATTCACGGGGGAGTGTACGATTTAGTACCCTTACCCTCAGCAAAAGAAGAGAAATCTTCTTACACTTGAGTGGATTCGTCAAGACATTCAAAGTCTATGAACTCAAGTTTATGCTTTAGAAAAACCTTTCGACAAAAAGAATTGATTTTTCAAAAAGCGTTGAACACAATTCTTTCAAGAATTTTTCAATGATATTCAAAATCTTTCAAAAATTGTGTGTTCAACAACTCCCATCCTCAAAAAGCGAAATGTGGATCATATCCTCACAATGACAATTCAATTGGATCAATTTTTGAGGGGGAGCATTTTAAACTTCATGCAAAAGATTAAACATCTTTCTCCCGGAGATTTCAAGACTATTTTTCAAAATATATTTTAATCAAATTTGGTATCTCTAATATCAAAAGATTTTATATATTAGATATAGGGGGAGAAAATGTGATTAAAATGTGATCTAATATAAGACTCAAGCACTTTAACTCTTACCTACATGTGCGAAACATTTTCGATTATCGATGCACATGTGAAGGGGGAGCATTTCTAAAACGACAAAACTAGCAAGGTGTTAAATGTTTTTCAAACACTTTGTTAGAATTTAAAGTGGTTTTCATGGTTACGATCAAATACCCACAACATCTTTAATTCACGACGTTATTGGTGTCAAAAGGGTGGTTAGGTTTAAGTCCTATGATCCAACTAGAACCGGAGGGATCTTCCCAGGGACAATCCAATAGATTATTAGAAGTCCTTAGGAAAGATGGAGTAGAATGTGAACGTAGCTGAATGCCGACTAAGTACTGATAATAGCACTGGAACAATCACAACAAGGTGCTATTAATGATGTCTTGGTAAGCATTGAAGGGGTTGAAGAATGAAAAAGAAATGTAAGGATAAAGGGTGTAAAGAAAGAAGCCCTCCATACAACTTAGGCAGAAACCGGGTCAACTCATCATGAAGACAAACTCATCATGGACCCAGTGATGTGAAGCACAGCCCTTTCCTAGCTACTCAGGCTTCTCTCAAAAGAAGTTTGTTTTATTGTCACGGAGATCAACACGACTTCTATTGACTTTCACACTCCGAGATTGTTGATATTGAATAGGTGGCATCTGCTCCAGCCTCCGACCACTAAAGGTGCACAAATAGAGTCTAGAGCCAAGAGATCAATCAAATCTCGTTAGGACACACGGATGAAGATCAACAGAGTCCTACGCTATATCCTTGCGATATTGCTAGAACACTCAGAGTGATACTACTTAGTATTCACAATGATGAGTGGAAATCCTTCCAGTGTTAACATCAAACAGCACTGCGGTAGGTCATATGTAAGATTCTTTATGAATTGAACATGTGTAAAACTGAAAAGCAACAGTGGTTTGATTCTGAATTGATTCAAACTCGTTTCAGGTTTCTACGCAATATCTTTATGGTCTTGCCAGAACATTCAGAGTGATATTTATTAATATTCACAGTGACGAATGGAAATCCTTCTAGCGTCAACATCAAACAGCGCTACGGTAGGTAACTTGCGAGATTCTTATGAATCAAGCTTGTGTCAACTGGAAAGCAACAATGGTAAGATTCTTTATGAATCACACTTGTTCCAAGAATTTGAATTGACGACTTTAATCAAGCGGATATTTATCCAATTGATTCACTCTTTATGTTCGCAGTCTTGCTTTGAGATGGTCGAGTAAAGAGAACGGCTAGTACAGCCGTGAAACCCTGTCAAGGAGATTCTTAATTGAATCTACCTGATCACAGGTACGGTATTTAATATCGTATAACAGTCTTCACCGACCGGAGGTAAAACGCTACCGATTTAGGACGAATGTCAAAGCCATTCTGTCCGTGTCTATGTTTTGTCTCGAGAAGGTGGCGTCACGGTGTACTCATCAAAGTCAATGATTCAGAAACCACATACTCATGCCTAAAGACATATTCAACAATTAATAGTGTGGGCATGTGGATGAAGACACAAGATCGCAAGATGGCAAAGACAAGTCAAGGATGATTTGAAGATCTCAAGCTTAAAGACAAAGTCGAAAGACAACGACAAAGGCTCAAAGATCACAGCATGAAGGAACAAGACTACGATTACACGTTCAAGACTCATTTATGGCGAGATTAGTAATCTCTACAATTTCCTAAATGACTAAGGTTTATGACCTCTCATTGGGGGAGATTGTTAGCCTCAAAATATTGAGCCAAACAAGAATGCTCGTTCATATGTTTATTATGTATCGTATTTTAGAACGTTGTAATAGGTAGTATATTAGTCGTGTTATTACGGGCTTTACTTTAAGCTAAGGTTCATTAATAAGTAACCAAAGCCCAAAAGGAAAGCCCGGCCCAAACCATATAGTCCATAAAGAAGCCCGCATGTGGGTGGACTATATATACCCTTCCTAGCATGTTAGGAAGGTTGTTGGTTCATTTGTATTTTCTCTCTTCTCAATCTAACATTCACCTAGTTCCAACCTTTTCTCTCTACTTTCTCTCACTACTTTCTCTCTCTAAAATTCATCTCATATCTTCCTTTCTTTCTTTAATTCGTGTATTATAACATCATATATTAGGGACAACATGGAGATCTGCCAGTGACGCAGACGACAGTCACACATCTGGTGACACCGCTCTCGTTGCTGCCCTTATTAATACTCTGTTTCACCTATTCCCCCCCCCCCCCCGGTTGGGGAAGAGGTTCAGTCGACTGCTGCCATACCACCCATACCATCAGTTTCTTCACTACGGGACTACGCACCCGAGTCTCTGCCGTCTCGTAAGAAGAGGTATGAGGCACCTATCGACTCTACTTTTGAGGTCGGTGAGGGTTCGGGTACAAGGCGCGTGGATCCTTTCCAGGGCCAGATCACTGCACTGGCTGCACGCCAGGCACAGGATGTTGCAGAGATTCATGCTCTGTTGGCTAATGGACAGCTTGGACGCACTGCTCTGCAGTCGCGTCAGGACCTTCTATGTTGGACTGTTAGTGCTGAGGCACATGCTGCCCGTGGAGCATGGTCCACGACTTACCATTCTCTCCAGTGGTTGCTAGAGGAGAATGAGTTCCTCTGTGAGCAGATCTACCTACTGCAGAGTCAGCAGACTGAGACTCACACCGCTCTCATGACCATGGAGCAGATGCTTGCCATCTTCTTCGATCTCTAGAACGTCCGTCACCAGGGATTGACATCAGAGACCGCTCATCTTCGGGGAGTTCAGCAGACACTCAGAGACCAGTTCTTGGAGGCACTCCGACTCCTTAAAGAGACCCGGGAGGCCATGACTTCGATGCAGGATGCCATGCAAGCACCAGCCGTCTCATCACCACCAGTGGCACCAGCCATATCTGAGGAGTCCGTTAGGCATGAGTAGACTAGGTGTACTAGATCTTTTGTACATCATGATAAGCTATTAGGGTTGCATCCCGGCTATCATGATATAGGACCTCATGTATTTTTACTTTCTTTAGTCAAGTTGTATCTTTGTACTGTACAATTTAGATTAGGGATTCGTAGATGATGTACTTTATATTATGTGTACCACCATCCCAGACAGGCGGTCTGTGCTCTGTCTTGGATTCGTTGTGCAATTTGTACTGTATTCCTATTCTAGACATATGGCATGTACCCATTAGCTTTTATTATATCCTGTACTGTATTATATTATGAACTTTTAAACAGGTTATCCAATTTGTTGCAAAGTCTATGCATGAATTTCTTTTCGTGTATTTATATAAAAACTGTACTAACACCTTAAACTAATGATTTCATTTTTGTGTATAATTATAAAAAAATGGTAATCACTAGAACGAACCCCAACAATGCCGACACTACCCAAAACGTCACTGCTGCCCAACTAAAGGAAATGATTGATCAAGGCATCGCAACTGCGATGGCTACCAGCAGAAACGTAGACGATAGTTAAAACTCCAACAACCGCCGGAATAATCAGACCACCAGGGGTTGCTCTTACCCCGACTTCTTGAAATGCAAGCCTTCCTACTACAAGGGCAAGGAAGGAGTGGTGGGACTGATGTAGTGGTTTGAAAGGTTGGAAACTGTGTTCCGCATCAGCGACTGTGTAGAAGAGAACAAAGTAAAGTTTTCCACCTACACCCTACTTGAGAGTGCTCTTACTTGGTGGAACTCTATAGTTGCTACTCTTGGACACGAAGCTGCATATGCTCTCAACTGGACTGAACTAAAGGAGAGAATGACAGAGAAATATTATCCAAATGGGAGAAATGAAGAAGCTCGAGATCGAATTATGGGATCTCAGATGCAGGAACAATGATATCACTGCATACAACCAAAGGTTCCAAGAGTTTACTTTAATGTGTACCAGAATGTTTGTGGAGGAGGAAGATAAGATTGAGAAGTATGTGGGTGGACTTCCAGACGCCATTCACGACAGTGTGCTCGCATCTCGACCTACTACCGTCGAGAATGCCATCGAGTTCGCTACTGAATTGATCAACAAGAGAGTCCGTACCATATCCGAGAGGCAAACTGACAACAAGCGAAAGGCAGATGAGTACTTCCGTAGTCAGCACCACCATCATCCTAAGAAGCAAAATGCTGGGCAAGTTTACAGTGCTACATCTGCAGGGACTAAGTCGTACGTGGGCACAAAACCCTTGTGTCCCAAGTGCAACTATCATCATACTGTTCATAGCCCATGCCAGACCTGCTACAGATGTGGACAAGTGGGTCATTTTGCTAAACCTTTCGAGTTAATGCTGTCGCTCAGGCCCGACCCAATCAAAACACTGGGAACTACAACAACAGGGGCGGATACAATGCTCGTGGGAACGGGAATGGACAGCAAGGGTACCACAATGTTGCTGGAGGAAATAACAATGGACCCAAGAATGGAGTTGTGTGCTATGAGTGTGGAGCACCAGGACACGTGAGACCAGGTTGCCCTAAGCGGGCCAACTAGAACAAGAATAGTGGAGGATCTTCGTCAAGAGTGTACGTGGTCGGCAATGCAAAAGCAAACCCCGATTCAAATGTCGTTACTGGTACGTTTCTACTAAACAATCGTTATGCATCTGTTTTGTTTGATACTGGAGCAGGCCGAAGTTTTATATCTACTGAATTTAGCCAAGTACTAGAAGTTGTTCCTACAACTTTAGATCACCACTACTCCGTAGAATTAGCTGACGGTAAAACTGTAGATGCTGACACTATCATTAGAGGTTATACCTTAAATCTTTCCAAACATCCGTTCAACATTGACCTTATCCCCGTAAACCTTGGTAGTTTTGATGTTATTATTGGTATGGACTGGTTAGCGAGATACCGCGCAGTCATTGTTTGTGATGAAAAACTAGTCTGTATTCCATGGGGAAACGAAACTTTAATCATTCGAGGAGACGGTAACACCGACCTCACTGACACTAGACTTAGTGTTATCTCTTGTACTAAAGCCCAGAAATATTTGTTGAGAGGATGTCATATCTTCTTGGCCCATATTTCTCAAACAGATTAAGAGGACAAGCCCGAGAAGAAACAAATCAGGGACGTGCCCATCGTCCGAGATTTTCCAGATGTCTTTCCTGATGAGTTGCCAGGCTTACCACCGACCCGAAAAATGGAATTTCAAATCGACTTGATTCCCGAAGTTGCACCTGTAGCCAAAGCTCCATACCGGTTGGCACCATCAGAAATGATAGAACTAGCTGAACAACTCCAGGAACTATCTAACAAAGGATTCATTCGACCCAGTTCCTCACCCTGGGGAGCTCCTGTGTTATTTGTCAAAAAGAAAGACGATTCTTTTCGAATGTGCATTGATTACATAGAACTGAATAAGCTAACTGTGAAGAATCGTTGTCCGCTTCCTCGCATAGACGACCTATTTGACCAACTACAAGGGTCAAGTGTGTATTCCAAGATTGAATTGAGATCTGGATACCATCAACTACGGGTCAGGGAGGAAGATATTCCAAAACAGCTTTTAGAACCCGTTACGGTCATTACGAATTCCAGGTTATGCCATTTGGGTTGACCAATGCACCAGCTATTTTCATGGACCTTATGAACTGTGTGTGCAGACCCTACCTGGATAAATTCAGGATAGTATTCATTGACGATATACTCATTTATTCCAAGAACGAACAAGAACACGGGGAATACCTTGCACAAGTACTAAAGGTACTCAAGGAGGAGAAGCTATATGCTAAATTCTCCAAATGTGAATTCTGGATTCCCAGAGTGAAATTCCTCGGTCATGTCATCGTTTGTGACGTTATTCACATAGATCCAGCAAAGGTCGAATCTGTCAAGGATTGGGTATCTCTTAAATCACCGACAGAGATTCGCCAATTTCTAGGCCTTGTCGGGTACTACCGTAGATTTATCGAAGATTTTTCCAAAATAGCCAAGCCAATGACCAAACTCACACAGAAAGGAATAAAGTTCGATTGGGGAGAGAAAGAAGAATCAGCTTTTCAGTTGATCAAGCAGAAGTTGTGTAGTGCACCTATATTAGCCTTGCCTGAAGGCAACGGTGATTTCGTTGTATACTGTGATGCTTCACATAAAGGTCTAGGAGCAGTATTAATGCAGAGGATGAAAGTGATTGCCTACGCTTCAAGACAACTGAAGAAGCATGAGAAGAATTACACCACTCACGATCTAGAACTTGGATCCGTAGTTTTTGCTCTCAAAATCTGGAGACATTACCTATACGGAACGAAGTGCACAGTGCATACTGACCATAAAAGTTTGCAACACATATTGGATCAGAAGGAGCTGAACATGAGACAACACTGTTGGATTGAGCTGTTAAGTGACTACGACTGCGAGATCAAATACCACCCCGGTAAAGCAAATGTGGTTGCTGATGCTTTAAGTTGTAAGGAAACGGACCCTCCTATGAGAGTTCGGGCATTAGTTATGACAATCAGTTTGGATCTACCCAAACAGATCTTGGAAGCTCAAACTCAAGCCCAATTACCTGAAAACCTCGTGAAGGAAGACGTTGGGGGAATGCTCAGAACCGACCTTAGTAAGGAAAAGCTAGAACCTAGGGCAGATGGAACCCTATGCCTTCACGGACGAAGTTGGTTACCTTGCTATGGAGATTTGAGGAATGTGATCATGCACGAATCTCATAAGTCTAAATATTCTATACATCCCGAATCTGAAAAGATGTATCAGGACATGAAGAAATTATACTGGTGGCCGAATATGAAAGCTGACATCGCCACCTACGTGCAGAAGTGTTTGACATGTTCACGTGTCAAGACTGAGCACCAGAGACCATCGGGTTTACTTGTACAACCCGAGATACCGAAATGGAAGTGGGACAACATCACCATGGATTTTGTCACCAAACTCCCAAATTCATCTCACGGTTACGATACTATTTGGGTAATCGTCGATCGACTCACCAAGTCCGCTCATTTCCTGCCAATTAGGGAGAACGATTCCCTTGCAAGACTAGCAAAAACGTACTTGAAGGAGATTGTGACCAAACATGGAATACCAGTGTCGATAATTTGTGATCGTGACGGTAGGTTCACATCAAACTTTTGGAAGGCTTTCCAACGAGCCTTAGGTACCAATTTGGACATGAGCACTGCTTATCATCCGCAGACTAACGGTCAAAGTGAACGAACCATCCAGACTCTAGAGGACATACTATGGGCATGTGTGATTGATTTTGGAAATGGATGGGTTGACCACATCCCTTTAGTGGAATTCTCATACAACAACAGTTATCACGCCAGTATTAAGGCTGCCCCTTTTGAAGCACTGTACGGTCGCAAATGTCGTTCGCCTGTGTGCTGGGCAGAAGTAGGTGAATTTCAACTCACTGGACCATAACTAATCTAGGAAACTATAGAAAAAATTGTCCTCAACAAGCAAAGAATTCAAGCTGCTCGCGACCGACAAAAGAGCTACGCGGACCTGAAACGCAAACCTATGCAATTTAAAGTAGGTGACCGTGTTATGCTCAAGGTATCACCTTGGAAGGGTGTTGTACGCTTTGGAAAACGTGGAAAACTAAATCCACGTTATGTTGGCCCTTTCAAAGTAATAGCCAGGATCGGGGAAGTAGCTTATCGTTTAGAGTTGCCCCAGCAACTGAGTCGGGTACACTCTACCTTTCATGTGTCTAACCTGAAGAAGTGCTATGCTGAAGAACCATTGGTTATGCCATTGGAGGGAGTTCAGTTTGATGACAAACTCCAGTTCATAGAAGAACCAGTGGAAATCATGGAAAGGATAGTTAAGAAATTGAAACGCGGTCGCATCCCGTTGGTCAAAGTACGTTGGAACTCGAGGAGGGGCCCTGAGTTCACTTGGTCACCTGACCAATGACTTCATCCTAAGCTTTGAGGACAAAGCTAAAATAACGCGATGGTGCTGTAAAACCTCTAATTTTACCTTATTGACTTTGTCAACTTTTGTACTCTTTATTTTTTGAATCTATATAATTCTACTTTTATATGACTTATTATTAATCATATACCTTTTGTCATACTACCTTTCATATTTATTTTTATATTTATATGGACCTTTAGTCATTGTTGACTACTCTGGCAACTGACTGGCCACTTGAATGAACAAGGACTCATCACCACAACACATATTTTGAGATAAACTGTAACTTTACATAATTAAATTATTAAGTACTTGGACTCATTTTTTTATATGTATATATTTACATATATTTCATAATAGGAATAAACACCTAACACCTTAAAACAATGTACATTATTTTACATTGACATTTATTTACTTTATTTAAATAAAATAATTATAATGATGTATTCATTATATACTTTCACTAAATTATCTAAAGGTTTAACTAAAGTACCTATAAACTTAACAAAATGCATACAATATCATACAAGGACCCTTATTCTCACTCAACACTTGATAAAAATTATCAAAACCCTCCCACCATGCATGTTGATGCCGTGTATGGGCATGCATACACCAAAAACCAATAAGTTACTTAACTTGTAACTAGGAACTAATCATTAGGACTTTAAAAGTCAAACCCTCCATGCAATCCATACACCAATCACTATTAAGTCATAGTTTGTCCCCCCCCCCCCCCTGCTTACTTACACACGGCAACACCAAGGAAGAAAGAAAGAGCATGTGTTTTGCCATTTGAGGTATACACCCATGCATATCTTACACAATCCAACAAGGATACTTCCTAAGATCCTATGTACTATTTTTGGATACATCAAATCTTGCCAAATCCTTATTATATCTGAAACTCACTCCTCACTTTTCAAAACACACAACACAATTCACTTGATGCTCATCACCTCACTCTCTCTCTCTCTAAGAACATGCGGTTACAAACACTTCCACCATAACCAAGACCTTGAAGCTCATTAACTATGTCTCTCCTATCTTGAATGCTAATCATTTGTCAACCTCTACAAGTATCTTGATCTCCAAAACAAGAAAAGAAGCCCTAGCTACACCCTTGAAGCCCACGGCATGATTTTTGGCTACAAGAGTCACCACTGTTGAAACAAAGTTCTCATTCCTACTCATCCTCCTATTCATTCCTAGATCTATCTAAACAAGTAAGTAAAACTTAAAACCTATCTTTCAATATACTTGTTTTTCATTCACATAAACTTAAATATGCATATCACTAGTAAAACTTGATGTTGAAACAAAAACATAAAACCCTAAACCTAAAATGGGTCACGGCTTAAAATGTTTTATGATTTCAAATGATGTAAAATCTTGATAACCATGAAGAACATAACACTATGAACTAGTTAAACTAGAAAAACTATGAAAAACATAAGCATGCTTATATTGGACGTGGGGTTTACACCCTATGGTTCAATATTGGTTAATCTTGTAATGTATAAACATGCCTAGAAACATAAAATCTATATTATTAGTTGCCTTAAAATGTTAAGCTCACTATTTATGCCTTATAGGATTTAGTTTTAAGCCCACTATAATAACTTGCCTAAATAAACTTCATTTTTACTAAATAATGTTTTCATAAAACTTTTGGTGTCAAAACTATAACTTTATAAATTTTTGGGTTAAAAACATAGATCTATAAATATTTTGGACTAAAATGATAGATCTATGAAGTTTTGGATTAAAGTGGTAAATCCATTAAGTTTCGGATTAACAAGAACAAATATAATACTTTCGGGTTAAATTTGTAATTTTATTAAGTTTAGGGATCTAAATGAATAAGTATAAAAACCCACTTTCCAAAAATATAAACCTAAGGGCTACTTTTGTAAAATGCCGATAATTGAGAGTGGTGTTTTGACACTATCCGAAACTCCAAAGTTAACAACAAGGACTTAAATGAGATTACTAAAATGTTAGGGTAATTTGTGGAACTTAGTAAGGACCTAGGGATCCCTTTTGCTCATTGCCGAAACTAATAGAAGCCCTAGGGACCTATTTTGCCAATCTAGTAAACTGTTATGAGCCCTAGATAAACCCTAGGGGTTGTTTTTGGCATAAGCCGAAAGTCAATGAAGCCCTAGGGGGCATTTGTGTAACTTGTTTCTAAACAAAAAATAAGCCAAATATACGCGGCCTAAAATTGACACTTTCCGAAACTTAAACAAACCCTAGTTACACGTGTAACTAGGGAGGGACTTGTTTTGCCACTATTGGAAACTTAAACGAACCCTAGATTTATTATATAATGTAACCGCGGGTAATTATATAAATAGAGGGACTAAAATGTAATTTATACAAAGTATAACAAACCCTAAATTTACTATATAATTATGCCCGATAATCAAAACGTAAAACTTAAATAAACATAACATTTGTTATTTTTCCAAACATATAATTTAATAATTATATACATTACGAGAACGTGGAAATTAAACAAAACTGTTATACGTTTTATAAACTTTATTTATATATAAAATATAAATTAAAAATGATTAACTTATAAAAATAAATATATTAACTATATTTATTATCTATTACTTTAAATATATATAAAACTTCCTTTTATAAATATGTACATTATTTTATAAACAATACAAGTACAAGAAAATTAATTAAATAGATTAATTAATTTAATAATATTATTTATTTTATACTTAAAATAAATACTACTATAACTTGTACAATGATGAACTAAAATACAAATATCGTAATAAAATGCTTAAAACCAGTATAAGCATGCATAGATTTGTTCTGAAACTTTTATGTATTATGTTATGCATTTACTGAGACCTTATAATTATTTAGGTCGTTGACTGTATCGTGAGCATCATATCAGATTTACTTGTGACTATTTGTTGAACTATTGAGGTGAGTTCATGGTCCTACTTTATATATTTATAAACTTTTAAACCTTTTAACGGGGAAGAAAACATGCAACATATTTTATTTTATGGACATAAATTGAACTGTGAAACCTTTGATTATATTTACCTATTGTAGATGAACCCGCATGACCTGTGCATCTGAAACTGTTAGAATTATTGAATTACCTGAATGTTATAAATAGATCTATTTGGGATTGACCATCCCCATCTGGGTGAGTCATGCTCACTGTGCCTAGGCCACGACAACAGATGTTTCACATGTCAGCACTTATTATTTTTGGGTGCCTTTTTATAAGGCGAATGATCCTTATTTGTTAAGGACTTAACTGTAAAGTCTCAGTTTCAGGCAATATGGGAATGTAATTAGTTTTAAGTATTGATGCTTTGTGCATTACTACTTCAGTGAATGTTTATTTTCCAAACTTATTTTATTAAACTTGTGAATTCACCAACTTTATGTTGACTCTCTAAGCATGTTTTCTCAGGAAACTGAAGCAGGTATTGGTATGCATGGAGTCAAGCATCATGATAGGCTGCATTTATAGAGCTCATTTGGGGTTTTATAAATTGGGGAATAATTCAAACTGTTGAACAATGTTTAAGACAATTTTAATACTATTTGCACTTTTAGCCATGTAATAAATGTAATGATAATCTTTTATCTGTTGTTCTGTACGCTATCTGCTGTTGATCCACCTACGTCATACCCAAATATTAGTTCCGCTGCATTTGACTCAATTTGGGTGTGTCACGGCACTTGGGATGACTTCTGGTACCTCAACCATACAACATATAAGCATTATTGTTCATGTTTATATTTCTTTTGCAATATCAAAGAAAATATCCTAATTAATAAGATAGAGGAACAAAGAACTTTCTTATTTACATATGGAATGGGGAAGATAGTAGTTAAGAATGATGTCCAAGCCTATTTAATTCCATGGGTATATTTTTCTCCTAAAATTTCACTTAACATACTCTCAATAAACCTATTAAAACAGCAAGGTTTTGGATTTTATTTGAGGGAGATAGATATAGGCTTGAATAAAAACAGCAAGGTTCAGTGGTTATCACTCTTGCCTCATGACCGGGAGGTCAGGATTTCAATCCTCATTCCTTGCAAGGTCGGGGGTCCTTTTCTACGTTGGTAGAACCGGAACCAGTCTCTCTACCTTAGGTAGGGGTATGACTGTCTACGTCTCAACCTCCCACATACACTGTCTTAGACGGTACTGGGACCCATAATCCGTGGAAGACGGCATTGGGTGTTACCTTACCTTACCTAGATATAGGCTTGAATATATGTTTAAGGAATCAAAAAGAAATAACTTAGATCAAAATAGGCTAAGGCAGATGCAAATTAATTTTCTAGATTATTACTTTGGAAACTTGGATGAAAGTAAGGATAAAAAGAATTGAGGAGATGGTCAGTTTAGAAAAAAAATATATGAACTTATCAAGGTACACACCTTTCATGAGTTTGTAGCACTTTTGAACTTATTAAAAAATGATGAAACTGTAAGCAAAGGGTGAGATTTATACAGGGAAAGATTTATGAAGGTACTTAAATGGTATTACACCCATTATCTACAAAAACAACTTCCTGTCATGGAATCCCTATACACCTATTTGACCTATTTAAATTAATAGACTATATGAGAGGATATCTTAGTGTGCATTTTGCCAAGAATTTCGTGTAATTGCAGAAATACTTGGATTAACAAGAAAAGATGGAGAAGAAATCATAAAATGCTATATGGTTTATCAAGATGTTTTTACTTCTTATTACATGACAGCCAGGACACCATAAATTCTTATAGATGTAGAAGAAGACTCAAAGAGTCTTGTATCCTACCAATGAAACCTTGGTAAGGATTGTGCACCAAGTATTGCTTAGAAAAAGAAGGAAAAACTAGAGCATTTTGGAATCTGTTTAGAAGATGAAGAAGTCTGCAAGGAACAACAATTTTCATACTATGGGAAAGATCAATCCAAGATCACAATGCCATATAGATGTCAAAATTTTGGACAAAAACAAAAATAAAGATCAAGTCAAGTACTCATCTTACAAGGGACCATCTACATCAGGTTTTTTAGAAAATGGAGATTTAAATGACAGTTCAAGAGGTGATGGCTTCACCATCATTGCCTAAACACAGACAGAAAATGATAGACAAAGAGTAAGCCAAAACCATCAAGCCCTTATAATCTTAAGTGGGAGAATGTTGGGGACGATTTAAGATCATGAAGAACTTGCTGATTTGATTTATGTACAGAAACATTATTACAGTTAAGTATTTGTATTTGTAATAATCTAGTTGCAGGCCCAAACATGTAAATATCTAGCCTGCACCAGATTTGTAAAATTGTATGGTCTTTATACCCGACATCATATGACAGTTATATATTGTTATTGGATGAAGGGGTGTTTTCCAACGGTTGTGTCTGTTGGTTTTTTGTAACGACACACCTTTTCACTTATACCCAGTGGCGGACCTAGGAAATTTCAATATGGGGGGCAAAAAATTTTTTTTGGCTATAGCAAGGCGAAAAACCTAGAATTCGAATAAAAAATTGACTATTATAACTTAAAAATTAATGATTTCTAGGTTTTTCAGTGTTAAATGTTGGAATATAATGTGTGAGTGGGGGGCAATTTGAAATTCAAGTGGGGTGCATTAAAAATAAAGGCTTAAATTTAAAGAAAAAATACATTAAAATCTCGTCTTTTTGGTCGAGCTATGGGGGGCGCCGCCACCCCGTACCTATCATGTACATCCGCCCCTGCTTATACCCTTTCACCTAATACTAGAACGGTACCCGCGCAATGCGGCGGCGAGTACCTAATAAAGAATTTTGAGACTAACAAATATTAGTCTCTTACTCATTGTAAAGTTCTAAAAAATCGAATTAAAAAACCCACTAAAATTGAAAAAGACTAAAAGTTAATAAAAAATATATCAAAATGAATATCGAATTAAAAAACACATAATTTTAAAAAATATAGTGAAATTAAATTATAAAAATAATAAATAAATAAAAAGATTTTTCAATTTAAAAGAAAAAAATGTTGTTACAAAAAGTTGTTATAAAAGTTTGTTACAAAAAGTTGTTAGAAAATGTTATAGTATATAATGTTGATGAAAATATCTAACAACTTGCTTTATTTAGTAAGTAAAAGTCTGAATTTTTAGCCTTGTTATTTTAAGAAGGTCCCAAATGCTTTATATATAGTATCATCTAATGTATATAGAATCATTTGTAAACAATTATAACTAATCTAATTCAAAGTATTAAAGTTATTTATCTGTGTTATTATCTCTTTACCCTATTTGACCTGCATCTGCATAATTACCCAAACACCCGTATCCTGTCTACAAGAAAGAATGGTTAACACTAATTCCTTCATTGAGGTGTATTCGCCTGCAAAATCCAATGTCTTAGGCCACAATCAACAATTGGACCCTCATTATTGACCATTTCCTTAAGAGGCTTTCCAATTGGAAATCAAAATCTCTTTCTTTTAAAGCCCCTAAAATTGTTACTAACAAGATTGAATGTATTAGAAGAAAATTCTTATGGGGCGAATCTTCAGATTCAAACAAAATTGGATAGATTGGTTGGATTGCTTAGAAGAAAGTTCTAAAATGGTGGAATGACTGGAATCTTCATAATAATCGAATTGACAACCTCAATGATATTTCTCTCTTGCAAGCGGCTCTTGTTGGAAAATATTGTTGGCAAAATAACTTTTGACCAACTTTGGACACAATTATGTATATGTATGTGTCATATATATTAGTGATACTTTATAGGTTCGCGTTCTCCTTGAAGAGAGCTTCGCAGTGAGCCTTTATGTGTCCAAAATGAAGGTGATGTGAATGAGAAATCGTGTCTCAAAGTTAGGCATTTGGTACCATGCTTAAAGAGGAAAATAGTTTATTTTTTGTCCCACATCGGTGGGATAAGTAAACTGGAAGGGAGTCTATTGTGTATAAATAGAGGCCTAATTCCATAGCTTTTTTCACACATCAAATCAATAAGTATTATTATTGATTTCCAACATATGGAGTACGCATCTGTAAAGGTGAAATTACGGGCAGTTTTGTTAAGTCCGACAGTACAACTTACTGTTTCGGCTGTTGTACCCTGGGAAACAGACGACGAATTTGTTTTAAGGGAAGCGTGTCAAACACGTGCCTCGGCTCTTTAGTTCTAAGCGTGTCTTACGCGTGCCTCGACTTGCTGGTGATTTAGTAAGTCTTTTTATTATTTTAGTGTTTTATTTAATTATCGTTTATAGTTATGTCTGTATTTATTTTTCTGTTATTTGTATTCTGTTATTTGTTTTATGTTAAAATAATTAATTTAATTTATTTGATTTATAAATTAAAGTGTTATAGTTTCCCTACAGTCTTAAAACAGAATCTGTGTAACAGAATTAAACACTTTTTTGCTAAAATCATATTAATTTAATTAACTTATTTTATACAAACTGTATTCTCTCGAAACCAAGATTGTGTTTCTTTAGGAAATCAGTTTTTAAGTAAACAAAATTTTAATTAACAGAGCTAGTGTTACAGATCTATAAACGATTTTTTAAAACAGTTTATCGTATCAGTTTGTTTGAAACCATGATGAGTTTGCGTTCAAACTGATCGTTTAGTTTGTTTATTACATATGTTATAGTTTTAACCTAGATTTACTGAAGCCACGATTGAGTTTCTTTGAATCAGATTTGGTACAAGTTTATATAAACCATGTTGAGTTTATTATATACCAAATTGTTTTAATAGTTCTTAACTGTATTCCGTTAGAATATTGACAAATTTACTTGTGGTAACACAATTGTGACCCTAGTGAATCTTGTAAATGTAATTGGTGCGCCAGTTACAACATGATTGGAATCATGATGAATTTAGATTCATTGAAACCAAGTGGAGTTTCTTTGACACAAATCTCATAAAAGATAAGTTGCTATTTTATGAGATTATTAGAACGTATTCATTGATCTTATAAAGTGCAAGATCTTATTTTATTAGACTTTTGAAACGTGTTCAATGAAATCAAGAAGAATTTCTTTGAAACAAGATGTTGACAATGGTATGAGTTATCATTAAATATCAAATTACATACACTATTTTTATTAAATTAGTGGAAGAGTTTGTTTGACTTGTGTAATTCATTGTAAATTGGGCTGAGTCTAATTATAAACCATATATATTCTTGAAACCTTGTTGAGTTTATAAATATACATATAGAAACCTTGTTGAATTTATAGATATACCTATAAAAACATTGTTGAGTTTAAAGACATATCTATTAAAACCTTGTTGAGTTTCTTTAAAATAATGGATCTACTGAAACCTTGTTGAGTTTCGTTGTAGAAATTGATCATATGAAATTGATTTATTAAGATCTTCGTGATGAAGATTGATAACATATGTGGTTTTGTTAGAAAGATTATGTCATAGGAGACATTCTTTAATTGTTTAGTCGAAAGACTTTCTTTAAAGTGGTTTTGTGTAACGGATCGTACAAAACATTAGTGGTTTGAAACAAAATTCGATTAATTCGTTTTGGATAAGAAACACTATGTGATTTAGAACGTTGTTAATAGTAACAAAAATTAGTTTCAAACTAATTATGAGACATCGGATTAACAAATTATTTGGAATGTCACGAGTGACATCTAAAGGATCTGCTCCCTTACTTGTAAAATGGGAGACCGATACTCGATTTATGTGTATGGTAGATGCTTTAAAGCATTCAGAAACCTTTTGTGCCGTAACTATGTGTTAAATGGCCAGAATGACATGAAAACTGAGGTCATGAGTAAATCCAACCATAGATAATGGTGCATCAGCACTTCTGTATCATGTCATGTATATGGTGATAAGAGTTTGATTAACTCTTATATTGCAGTTGAGAATGGAGAGAACGAGTTTAAGCAACTCTCCAACTGCGAATATCAAGGAAAAAGAAGATGTGATTTACATCTGGAAAAGAAACTTAATTAACCAACGTTGTGTGTACCGGAGATTCATAGGAATCTTATGTCCGGATGGTTGCTTAATGAAATTTGGCTTTCATATGTGTTTGAATCAAACAAAAATCGATTTAACGAATAACATAAATTTAGTGCATACGGGTTATGCCTTTAAAATGGGTAAGTTGATTATATTTTATAATGGTCATTTTTAAATGTATGTTATGACTCACTTTGACATGAATTTCATTAGTTGTCGGGTTTGTTGAACCCATATGGATTTGTTTTGAAGTCAAACATTAAGAAAAACAATATTATTGAGAGGTTCAATGTGGGGACTCCGGCCTAGCTAGAGTCCAATGACATCTTTTTAAATCTATTTAAAATAGAGGTAAAATTGTTTCCCATTTTGAATACTCGAAGAATATTGGGCATCTTATGTGTCTAATGACGTGTGTATGATCTGATTTAGAACTTATAATCATGCAAGCAGATATATTAGTAATTCAAGTGGGGACCATTTGAATAAGTATTACTTGAGTACTATGATACTAATAATATTGCATTATGGAAGATATCCTACTACTATCAAGTGATAGAGTAATGCAAATATGGATTCTTACATATAAGAATCTAGATCCACTAGAGGGGATGTATTTATCCTAAGTGGAAAGCTATGTCTTAGAAATCTTGAAAGTATTTCAAAGACACAATTATAGCTAAATCTATGATGAAATATGAATTTATTATTTGTGATAAATTTATAGAATATGCAGGATAGTTTACGCTAATTCGTAAATGACATACCAAGATGGCGTATACCGGTAACGACCATGTCTATAAAGTGTGATAGTCAATAGAATTTGACAGAGCTCATATCACAAATGTAAACGGTAAGTCGAGACATATCCATCATAGATTGTGATTGTTGCGACGACTACTCTCAACTAGAGTTATCACGATTGACTACGTAACGTCAAAGGATAACATCGCGGATCCGCTTACGAAAGGCTTAAGCAGAGAGTTAGTTAGTGAGTCGTCTAAAGGAATGGGACTAAAGCCCTTGAAGGAATGATTTTCTATGGAGGAAAACCTAACCCCACTTGACTGGAGATCCTAAGATCTGGGTTCAATAGGACAACCTAATCATAGAAATGTGGGGGAAGTCACGTCAATGTGGGGGAGTTACTTACTACAGTAACTTTCCTAGTCCATTCCTAGAACAATGTGACTTATTGAGAGGTTAAACATATGGCTTAAATGATTCAGGATGAAATCATAAAGCATGATGATTCAAGATGAAATCATAAAACATATGTTTTTAATGATTCAAGATGAAATCACCTATGTGAGAGAGAAGTAGGGGTCGCTTCGAAAGAAATTGTGGGGCGCAATTTCTAAGAGCTCTTGCAGAACCAGGCTAGTGTTCATGACCATAACGAACACGACTATGAGGACTTGACAATGTCAGGGAGAGTCTTGTGTGAGTGTGTATTGTCGTCTACGTAAACAGAGGCTAAGTTCAAAGACATCGCGTCTACTTAGATCTAGGAGACTAAGTGCATCTCACAAGGGAAGGTTCAAAGGGTCACACCTACCTATCCTATGCAAGATTCAACTGTTGGAATTTTATTGAAACTTTTTTGTATTACAACCGATCTCTATTCATGTGGCGGATTGTTGGAAAATATTGTTGGCAAAATAACTTTTGACCAACTTTGGACACAATTATGTATATGTATGTGTCATATATATTAGTGATACTTTATAGGTTCGCGTTCTCCTTGAAGAGAGCTTCGCAATGAGCCTTTATGTGTCCAAAATAAAGGTGATGTGAATGAGATATCGTGTCTCAAAGTTAGGCATTTGGTACCATGCTTAAAGAGGAAAATAGTTTATTTTTTGTCCCACATCGGTGGGATAAGTAAACTGGAAGGGAGTCTATTGTGTATAAATAGAGGCCTAATTCCATAGATTTTTTCACACATCAAATCAATAAGTAATATTATTGATTTCCAACATATAGAGTACGCATCTGTAAAGGTGAAATTCCGGGCAGTTTTGTTAAGTCCGACAGTACAACTTACTGTTTCGGTTGTTGTACCCTGGGAAACAGACGACGAATCTCTTTTAAGGGAAGCGTGTCAAACACGTGTCTCGGCTCTTTAGTTCTAAGCGTGTCTTACGCGTGTTTAAAAATGATATCAAAACCAACAAGATCAATCTAATCACTCAACCAACCACCCCTTAGTGATCACTTTTATTATAACAATAAATACGAGTAGATGAGTCCCTAACACAGGTGCTCACCAAACGAATACAAAAGAAACAAAGATAGTCCCCACCAGGTGGATCCTATCAATCTAAACAACACTCACACTACAAATATCCTAACCAACTATAGGTATTAGATCAAGATGATCTAAACCAGAAACTGCATGAAATCACCAAGTCGTAACTGAACGATTGAGAGAGATTATCTTGTGTGTGTGTGAAAACTGGAACGAGTGAATGAGAATGAGTCAACGCCACCAGCTATATACAACTCCCAAACCATTAGTTGCACTTAGGTCCCTGCATAAATAAAAAATGTACAAAACAAGAAAGATGCAAATAATATGCAAATAATAATTTACATGTTCGTCCCTGAACATACAAGCTTGCTAAAAAGTGTTATAATACTTTTTAACACCCTCCCTCAAGCTTGTAAGCCAAACAAGTTAACCATACCAAGCTTCTTGACCAAGAGAGCATGTTGAAATGAACCCAAAGCCTTAGTTAGAACATCAGCAATTTGATTCTTAGAATCCACTTTAACAGTTCTAATAAGTCCTGAATTTACCTTCTCTCAGACAAGATGCACATCAATATCAAAATGCTTAGTCTTCTCATGCATAACTGGATTAGCAGCAATTTGCATAGCAGACTTATGATCACAACACAAGCTTACAGGAAGCAAATTGGTTATACCAAATTCACTTAAAAGCTTGACAATCCACATAACTTCACAAGTAGCAGCTGCCATTGCTCTATACTCAGCTTTAGCTAAGGACTTAGACAAGGTAACTTGCTTCTTGCTTTTCCAGATTACAAGATTGCCATTAACATAAACACAATAACCAGATATTGACCTTCTGGTTATAGGACACTTGGCCCAATCAGAATCAGAGTAAGCAACAACTTTATAACTTTCAGTATTTTTGTTAAAACTAATACCATTTCAGGTGAAGTTTCAAATACTTTAGCACTCTTAAACCAAAGTTAAAATGTGACTGTAAAGGAGCATGCATATGTTGGCTTAAACAATGTACAGCATAAGAAATATCAGGCCTGGTTAAGGTTAAATAGATTAACTTTCCAACAAGTTTTTGATAGTTGGTAATATTAATAAAATAACTATCACCATCAGATTCCTTATGAGCAAGCACAATATTTTCAGGCAAAGGTGTAACAACAGGTCTACAAGCCAACAACCCATACTCATTTAACAGTTCTAAACAATATTTTCTCTGACTTAAACACAAACCTTTTTCAGTTTTAAGAACTTCAATTCCCATAAAATACTTAAGTTCTCCAAGATCTTTGATTTTAAACCTATTGTTTAAGAACTTTTTGAACTCATCAATCTCAACTTCAGAATTCCCAGTCAAAACAAGATCATCCACATAAACAAGCAAGAACAACTTAATCTTTCCATCTGTTTTAACATACAAAGAATGATCATTTTTAGACTGAACAAAACCAGCATCTAACAAAGTTTAAGTAAGCTTATTGTTCCATTGCCTAGGAGCTTGTTTAAGACCATATAAAGATTTTTTAAGCTTACAAACTTTGTTATCACCAGGCTTAGAATATCCTGGTGGTGGAATCATATAGACTTCCTCTTTCAAATCACCATACAAAAAAGCATTATTAACATCCATCTGACAAAGACTCCATCCATTTTGCACAGACAAATCAATCAACATCCATTTTGCACAGACAAATCAATCAAACATTTAACAGTACTCATTTTAACCACATGACTAAAAGTCTCCTCATAGTCTATACCCTCCCTTTGGTTACAACCTTTAGCCACAAGTCTTGTCTTATATCTTTCAATTTCACCAGTTGAAAGATATTTTATTCTATAAACCCACTTAGACTTAATAGGCTTTCTACCACTAGGAAGGTCAACAAGATCCCAAGTACCATTTTTATATAAAGCTTGCATTTCAAGATTCATAGCATTAATCCAGTTTTGATCATCACAAGCATCTTCATAACAAGAGGGTTCATAATTATTATTAAGACTAGAAGTAAAACCAAAATTCTTCATATCAAGCATAGCATGATTACAAAACTTATACAATCCATATCTTAATGAAGTATTAAGCACATAATCATTCAGCTTAGCAGGAAACTTAGTAACTCTTTTCGACTTCCTATGTCCAACCTCCCCTGTCTCATCATTTAAAAAATTTTCAAGAACCTCATTGTTTAAACCAAAATTGCCCTCAGATCTGTCTGTTTCTCCTATGGGAGTTGCAGTTAGTCCCCTACTGCTACTTGGTAAACTAGTAACTAAGTCATTTCCAGCTTGATTAAGATCAACTTCTGGTTGACTATCATTATTATTAGCTATATCCTCAGTAGCAGAACTACTACCCTCTCTACTCAAAGGAGTATCCCCTTCCTCATCATCATTGGGTCTTGAAGTTTTGAAAGTGTTTTCAGACTCAAAATAATCAAAAAAATTCAAAGTAGAAACTTCATTTGATGACTCTAAAATTTGATCATTATTCATTTTATAAGGAAAAACATTTTCATAGAACTTAACATCTCTAGAATATATAATTCCTCTATTCTCAAGACCAAAAAGTTTATAAGCCTTTTTTCCACTAGCATAACCAAGCAAAACACATTTTTCAGATTTTTCAGAAAACTTATCATTAGTTTTTAAAACAGTTGCATAACACAAACACCCAAAACTTCTTAAATGAGAAAGGTTAGGTTCTCTACCATACAAAAGACAGAAAGGAGATTTCCATTTAAAACAGAGGAAGGAAGCCTGTTAATCAAATAAGCAGCAGTTAAAACACATTCAGACCAAAACATAAGAGGAATCCCCCCTGAAACATAAGGCTTCTTGTAACATTAAGCAAATGCCTATGTTTCCTTTCAGCAATACCATTCTGTTGTGGAGTATATGCACAAGTAGTCTGATGAACAATTCCCTTAGTACTAAAAAATCATTCATATTTTTATTCACAAACTTAGTGCCATTATCAGACCTTACAATCTTAATTTTCTTATTAAACTGAGTTAAAACAAGATTATAAAAGGTCACAAACATTTGAAAAACTTCATCTTTAGTTTTAAGCATATACACCCACACAGATCTACCAAAGTCATCAACAATAGTCAAAAAATAACTGAATCCATCTCTGCTAATCACTTTATAAGGCCCTCAAACATCAAGATGAACAAGTTCACCAAGACACTTAGATTTATGTTCACTTAAAGGAAAAGATTCTCTAATTTGCTTAGCCTTATGACAAACATCACAAGGCAAATCATTATTAACATGTTTCAATTCCAAAGAACCTTTTAATAGCTGTAAAACCTGATTAGCAGGATGACCCAATCTATTATGCCAAACATCTTTAGACACAAAACATGTAAAATACTCACAATTACTAACAGCAGGAACATTATCAGCTTTATCAAACAAATATAGACCAGCAAATTCACTACCAGTCCCCAAGACAGTTCCTTGAATCAAATCCTGAATATAGCATTTAGATTCATCAAAAACAACTCTAAGCTTACTATCTTTAATCAACTTATTAACAGATAATAAACTAACACAATACTCAGGAACAACCAAAACATCAAATAAAACAACACCATTATTAAGTTTCAAATTTCCAACATGAGTAATCTTAGCTAATGGGCCATTAGGACGTCCAACAGTAAGTTTTAAATCAGACACATCAACAAGATTAAACATATTTTCAGTGTGATTAGTCATATGTTGATTAGCACCAGAATCAAAAATCCACCCAAAGTGATAACTCACCCCATCAGTTTTAACAGTAGCACAATAAAACTTATAAAAACACTGATTAAAAAACACATTACAATTAAAAAATGAACAATTTCCAATACCTGCCACATTGGCCTGAACCCTTGAAGAAGAACCATTGTCATTAAGCAGACTCATTAATTTGAGCATCTGCTCATTACTCAAAGAAAACATATTGTTGTTATCTTTGTTAAACTCCACATTGTTACTCTTGTTGTTATTAAAAACATTTGCAGGTTTTAGATTAGGATTCTTTTTAAAACCTGGAGGATAACCAATAATCTCAAAACATCTTTCAATGGTATGACCCTTTAAACCACAATGTTTACACAACAAAGAATTATAATTTCATTTGTTACCACCATTATTCCCACTGGACTTATTACCATTACTAGTATTACCCCCAGGCCAACTACCAACTTTATTTTTATCATCAACAGTCTTAGTCACAAAAGCAGAAACTTGAGTTTTTTCAATTTTAACAGAACTAGAAGGAATCCCCCTATGGGATTCTTCCCTAGAAACAACAAGAAAAGCATCTTTGACTTTAGGAAGGACTTCCCTAGTCAAAATGCTACTTCTTATGGGTTGATAAACATCATCAAGACCCATAAGAAACTGCATTAGCTTAAGCAACTTTCTATGATCAGCAATTTCTAAACCAGCCTCACAAGTACAATCAGGAACTTTAGTTAAAATATCAAACTCTCTCCAATAAGAATTAAGTTTATGATAATACTCAGAAACAGGCAAACCACCTTGCTTAAAAGAATTAATTTTCTGAAGCAAATTAAACACAATAGAACCATCAATCCTATCATAAGTTTCTTTAAGTTCAGCCCAAACACTAGCAACATTATCAGAAAAAACATGGCCAAGATACACATCTTGAGTCAAAGAACCAAGAATCCAATTAAGAACAACAGCATTACATTTATCCCATTGAGCAAGAAAAACAGGACTAACAAGATAAGTATCTCTAACACAACCACCATCAACAAAACCAAACTTACCCTTAATTTGCAAAGCAAGTTTCATGGCACTTGCCCATATTCTATAGTTTTCCACACCAGACAGTTTAACAGAAACAATAGAAGCACAATTAGAATCACCAGGATGAAAATGAAGAGGATTACTCTGATCTAAAGCATTAATAAGAATAGCCATCAAGAACAAACAATAACAAACGTCAAAACAAAAGCAGAGACAACCAATAAACAAACAAGAAATAACAAAACCAACTAAACCAAACAAACAAACAAAAAACAGAAAACTAACAGAAAACTAACAACCAATAAACAGAAAATAAATAACCAACTAAACCAAACAATCAAACTAAGAAACAATAAACAGAAAACAAAAACTCACACCCAAGCTTCTCAAAACTTAACCAACGAGAATGGGACTGACCAGAGCAGGTATCCAAACCACTCAAAAGGTGGTAGGTCAAGATGTTAATCAGCCTGTTTGCTCCCCGTTGACCAAGTAAGATCCACTTAAGAGAAAAGAAGACTTACAGAGCGAAAAAGCAGCGGAATATACCAAGAACCAACAAGAATGATCCCAAGAACCCCACAGATCAACCAAATCAAGAAACCCCAAATAAGAAAAATTAGGGTTTCTTCAAATTGACCTTCAGAATCGATCAAGAACCACGTTAATCAACGATTAACAACTCAAGAACCGTCAAGAACCACCAATTAACCAAAAACCCCAAAAAATAGGGTTTCAAGATAAAACCCTAATAATCACCAGAAACACCAATCGAGCCTCAAGAATCAACCTAGGTCTCTGATACCATGTAAAAATGATATCAAAACCGACAAGATCAATCTAATCACTCAACCAACCACCCCTTAGTGATCACTTTTATTATAACAATAAATACGAGTAGATGAGTCCCTAACACAGGTTCTCAGCAAACGAATACAAAAGAAACAAAGATAGTCCCCACCAGGTGGATCCTATCAATTTAAACAACACTCACACTACAAATATCCTAACCAAACTATAGGTATTAGATCAAGATGATCTAAACCAGAAACTGCATGAAATCATCAAGTCGTAACTGAACGATTAAGAGAGATTATCTTGTGTGTGTGTGAAAACTGGAACGAGTGAATGAGAATGAGTCAACGCCACCAGCTATATACAACTCCCAAACCATTAGTTGCACTTAGGTCCCTGCATAAATAAAAAATGTACAAAACAAGAAAGATGCAAATAATATGCAAATAATAATTTACATATTAGTCCCTGAACATACAAGCTTGCTAAAAAGTGTTATAATACTTTTTAACAGCGTGCCTCGACTTGCTGGTGATTTAGTAAGTCTTTTTATTATTTTAGTGTTTTATTTAATTATCGTTTATAGTTATGTCTGTATTTATTTTTCTGTTATTTATATTCTGTTATTTGTTTTATGTTAAAATAATTAATTTAATTTATTTGATTTATAAATAAAAGTGTTATAGTTTTCCTACAGCTCTAACTTATCTCCATTCCCTACCAAAGTGCTTGCTGTTGTGATCCACCCACCTTGATTCTTTGGAAGTTTAGAAACGACTCATTTTTCTCGTCAACACGACCAAAGCGAAGTCTCATTCTCAATGATTTGAGAGATCTTTCTTTTATTTGGATTTCGAGTAGAACTGGTAGTTTTGCAATTAATTGGATAGAGTGGCTTTTCAACCCATGTAACTCTCTATCCGCCTCTTTGTAATTGTTCGCCTAGTGTCTTGCTAAGCTTTTAATTTAATCTGCCGTTCTAAAAAATGTTACTTAGTTTGGGTGATAGTATTCCAGTAATTATAAACGGTTATCTTCTTTACTAAAATATGAAGCAGTAAATGCAACTTAGCCTGCTAAGAAATGAAAACTGAAGTACTGATACATATAATGCAACTTGGTAAGAAATGAAAGATGAAGCAGTATACATTATAATGCTCTCGTTTTGGTCCTCCCATTTAGCTTATCTTCAAACACAACAGTAAGGCAAAAATGATTTAGAATAAAAAATGCTGGCATCATTTAAAACATATCTCCACTCCCATTTTTTTTATTATTCTAGCTAGTTCCTTTTGAACTCTGAAAAATGAATTGACACTACAGAAAAAAGTTCCATCTATATCATGTAAAACCTCATTCCCATTACATAATTGTGGGTTCAAGTGTTGTGAGTGACAAATGTGAGATTGGTGTGTTTGTGTGAGATTGTATAAATACATATAATTGTTCCAAATGACTAGTACAAAACAACCATAGTTTTAATTTTCAAATTTCACCACTGATCATGATTTCTCCCTTTGCAATCTTTCTTTCAAAAGTTAAAAATGTCATAAACATGGAAATTACATATGTAACAATCCAAACATCTTTTAGTCATAGCTTAACAATGGGCAAGTGCACCTTGGATCCCTCAATACAGAAGATAGATCATACTATTTGGTACTTTGTCTCATTAAAATCAAACTCACTAACACTCATAAAAAGTTCATCAAAATTACTCCATAGTCTTCTTTAAAATAAGATTTCGCTTTAATACACTATCAAAATGGATCAGTTGTAACGAATACAGGCATGCATGTTCGAGTCTAAAAATATAAGATAGCACACGTATTTGAAATTTTGAACTCATGTCATATGAGTATTGACTAAATGATCATTCACACCAATACCTTGGCGCGTTTTATAGTTGTTTCCATCATATATAATCATGGCCTGATAAAGTTCAAATTATTTCCTATTAAAGATCAATTGATCAACGTAACAGAAGTTCTTATAACTAAGGTACTTCTTATTCAGTACAATATTCATTTCTTAACATACTTGGAATGTGTTGCATGCCTTTACTATTTTGTCTGTTAATAATGCACCAGATTAAAAAGTTATGCCCAAACCTTTTGGGCTGCCAAATTTAATTATATTATGATCTAAAGCAGCCTCCAATGAAATAGAGATTGGCACTACTGATGGTGGGGAAATATTTGGAACATTCTTTCGCTAGAAAAACACATTCCAACATACCCAGAATGATCGATAGGTTTCTTTAAATGCCACGCATAAGCGGAAAGTTCGGATCCATTAAATATACGTACGGACACAGAGCTTCGGGCTTCATTTAAAGGTTTTTTTTTCCATTTCTGTATTTTAGAAAACACAGGAATTTTCATTCTTTTGCAACATTATGGATTATTCTAAGGAGGGAAGTGGGAAAAAGAAAGAAAGAAAGAAACCTTTATTCTTCATTTGTTTTTTTTATTCTTGAGTAACCAATAAGCCTTAGACACCAATAGCTTCCTAATATAGAAATAAGGCTTGATTAAAGAATTTTGAATAGGATCTGTTTTACATATACTTATAGTAAGCTTTCCAAATTTGGTAAAACTTTATGCTCATGAATCACTTCAATATTATTAAGCCCTCCATATTTGTGTTTCTTTTAATTATTTATTTCTCTATAAAAAGGCTCTTAAACATCAAATGCAAATCATACAATTTCACTTGGCTACTGTCAAATAGCTAGATACATCAAGCACCATCTCTCTCTCTCTACATTTCTCATTAATCTTCGTCGTCGTCTTCATCATGTCGAGAATGAATGAGCCACTTGCAGTAGGAAGAGTCATAGGAGAGGTGGTGGACACATTTACACCAAGTGTGAAGCTAAGTGTAACATATAATCTCAATAAGATAGTTTGTAATGGACATGAGCTCATGCCTAATGTCATTACTTCTAAACCTCGTGTTGATATCGGTGGTGAAGACATGAGATCTGCTTATACTCTTGTAACTATCTCTCTCCAACTATAAATCTCTTATGTATGCATACATTTTACATGTCTTTATATATATCTTTCTCTTTGTGTTAACTTTGCTTTTCTTGACCTGAAGATCATGACCGATCCAGACGTTCCAGGCCCAAGTGATCCTTACCTAAGAGAACATCTTCACTGGTTAGAATTTTAGATTTGGTGCATAATTGTCTTGCATAAAGTACTATCCAATTTAATTTTACATGAAAATAAACAAACTTTCTACCTTTTCTATTATTCAGGATTGTTACGGACATTCCTGGTACCACAGATGCTTCCTTTGGTACGTCCGATTTTTCTTTTTTTATCAAATGCAAGAATTAAAATATTCTTGTTGTATGCCAAATATTAATTAAACTCGTTATACCGCAGGAAAAGAGATTGTGAGCTATGAAATACCAAAGCCGGTGATAGGGATTCACCGATATGTGTTCTTACTGTTCAAGCAGAAAACAAGAAAATCGGTGACTCCACCGGCTTCCAGGGACCATTTCAACACCCGGAGCTTCTGTCACGAACATGGATTAGGGCTACCGGTTGCTGCTGTATATTTCAATGCTCAAAGAGAAAATGCCGCCCGTAGAAGATGATGTATTATACATATGATGCATATATGTAATGTATTGATGCATTTCAAACGATGTTTATCGTGTGAAATCTATCAAACATATAATGCATATATGTAGCTTTAATAATAATAAAATGGAGAAAGACAGCGATAGAACTCAAGCTATACTAAATAATATGATTTGAACTTATGTGTAATTTGTTTCATATTTGAAACATTTGTATGATGATTATCTTTTTAACTTTAATAAACAATGCATTATACTCGTGATGTGTTGATTGGCTTATTATACATGCATGTTACAAGTTCAATTCATGTTCAGATTGATCCTCTGTACAAGTTGATCAGTAGAACGATATGGGTACTTGCATTAATCTAATCATGATAATGTTGATAAATAAAAACATGATTTAAAGAAACAAGAATGGAAGAAAACATGGGCAAGCTGCCATCTAATTTGAATCAGTAATGTCGCATAATAAGTTAATAACTCGTCAATCAAACAACATACAAAGTATTTGAGTCAGCGTAAAATGAAGAATTTTAATGCACTTGAGTCTGCCCAATTTTCTTCATTGCATCTAATGATCGGTAGACAGCTTAGTCACGTCTTCATGCCAACCGACACATGATAAGTAAATCATGTAACATCATGATCGAAAGGATATGAGATGTAGATTGAAACATGTGACCTCCGCATCATGTTAGTTGTGTCCTCTTCATTTTGCATCTAAAAATCATGTGTTTAGGTAAAGGAGAACATAAATGATGCAACTATATCATGTTGGATTTGAAGGAAAGGAACATTCTTTATGTGAGATACAAAAAGGGTTAATATATACAATTGTTACACAAATACACAGACTGGGTTTCCACAAATTTTACCCACAGCCAATAATCCGTGTGAAATATTCCACAAAAGAACCTATAATTTACACACCAAATTGCAGATCAAATTTTCGTGGAAAATAGATTTCTCACGGATTTCTCACAATTTATAGAAGTGAGATAGAAGTGACACCTTTAGAATAATCGACACATATTTGATCACTTTTAAACAAGTAACTGGTTAATACGAGGTCACGAGTTTTTGGAATGAAAATTGTTGTATAAAAGTTTATTGTTCACACAGCAGATTTTGATAGTGCGGCTACTTAGTTAGCAAGTTTTGACACAACAATTAATGAGTATGAAAAATCATAAAAATTATACAGTAACTCAAGTGAACAATTACTTAAAGCACGTACGATGAGTTCGGCTTCTTAGCATCTTACGCTTGATAATGGAAGAGCTTGTGATGTTTATCTTAATTAGTCACTAATAAATAGAGACAGATGAGATTTTTTTTTTCTTTTTGTATTTTCAATTGGAATTTTGTACTCGACACCTTTGAATTAAATTTTGTGTTTGATAACTATGAATAAAGCTTATGTTCCATTTGTTTAATTTGTCAACCTTTGTTGTTTCGTTCATTAAATTACCAACAGCTTTGATAGTACAATCTGCTAGTACGTTGTGGAAGCGATTCTACTTGTTGAAGTTAACGTTGTACTTTGAGCAATCAAGACGGTAAAAGATATCAACTTAAACAAGATTATGCTAGAGACGACTCGCTTACTTCATATAGGTCGTTATCTACACGGAAGCTGTCGTATAGGTCGTATATGACATGACATTGTTCCTCTTGCCCCTATATTATTCAAGCACTGGGCTTTTGTTAAAGATTCGGTGAATAAGGTTGCGCATAGGAAATATTCAAACCATCCGATCCTGACTCTTCCTATTGTCCAATGCATGGGTGTTTTCAGATATTGTAACTTGATTACTTGTTGCTAGTATATTTCTTTTACATCAGCAAGAATAGAAAAAAGAACAAGAAACCTTAAAGTACAATCATTTGTGTGTATATTAAACCATGCAAAAACGACTATCTTCCTTTAATTTCTTAGTCGTAGTAAATCGAATACGTTTATAAGCGACCAATTAAGATAAATATTTTCAAAAAATACAAATCTTGATGAAAAATAAAACTGTATTTCTTGATGCGTCAGGGCTTTTTTCTTTTCGTTCCGATATAATTGCATATTTGCATGTGACAAATGTATATGGTAAAGATTAAAAAAAAAAACACGAATCTTGAAGCAACACTGCAACCCGTATGGGTGTGAATTAAAAGAACGGTATATATTTTTATTCTAAAATATAATAACCAATAAGTATTGATATATCAAGCCTGTCTTTTTCTTTTAAAATTTGCATGTGACAAGTGTGTTTTAAAGATGAAACACCGCGAATCTTAAGGGAATATATATGAGTGTTAATAAAAAGATCAATGTTTTTATAAAGCATAAATAATCCTGATTAATAAAGTGAAAAAACTGTTTATGAATCAGACTATATTTTTCTTTCCAAGTGCATGCGACAAGTGTTTCTGAAAAGTTTTATAAAACACGAATCTTGAATCAACGTATACATGTGAATCAAAAGAACATTTTGGCTCTTTAAAAAAACAAAACCCGTAACTTTGATTCGAAAGTATAATAAAATTCCGATACATCATCATACTTGTCTTTTTCTTTCCGATTCATTGCATGCACGCGACAAGTGTGATTTTATACGTTAAAAAATGTGAATCCTTATGATGGCAATATATAGTTAAGTAGAAAAGAACCATATATTTACGTTATTTGCTAAACCATGTTTTTGGTTTTGAACAACATTGATGAAGAAATGCATGTTTGAAAGCAAGAAACATAGGATATGGATATCATGTGTTGGATGTGCAGAATGTTTGGCTGATTTAGGAACGTACCAAATTTTCGTAGTTTGATGTTAAGCTTCTTGTGTTCTTTATGTCAGGAAGAAAGCGGCAAATCTTATTAAAACCTACATAGTCACTTCCTTCGTGTTTTTGTTGTATCCATGGCCATGAGTGTATCTACATGGAAGCTGGGTGTGGTATGAAGTTGGACTACATTTGATTTTAGGTTACAGAAAAATAAATTTGTTATAAAATAGGTCTTTTTTTTAATACATACAACACCTATTTTTATATAATGTAAGATAACATTAATACTAATAATTATAGAAAAAAAATTGTGTAACACTCTATAATAAATTTCCATTTTTGATCGTATCTGAGACTGAATTTGGTCAAAGTTTGATATGTAGGATCATAGTTCTAAATAGCGCGCCTTATAGCGGGCTATAGCGTGAAGCGTGGCATCCACGTTACGAAATAGACTAAGGCGTCGTCAGGGCCGTCTCGTTAAATTCGGAGGCCCTGTGCCGTAACCTTAAAATAGGCCCTCTAATTTTAAAAGTCGAGGTTTTCATGTAATTAGCAAAGAATGGTATTGTTATGCTTTGCTTTCGGTGTCGATCGAATAACAACTTGTTATATTTTAGTATAACTATACATCATTTTTATATACTAAGATACCTAATATATATTTTGAAAGTGCATTTTAGACATACAGAAAATTAAACTAAAAATATACTTTTTTACTTTGAATAAACTGTTATAAAAAGATAAGGGGTCAAATGGTAAGTTGTAAATACAAAAGGTAATTTAAAACACTTAATGATAGAATAAAAATAAAATTAAATCAGGGCTCACACATTGTCTTCTCCAGCAAAATATACAGAAGAATTTATTTTCACCATTGAAGCTCAACTTGAAGTTTTCATTTTTCTTTTCTTATGTTAACAATATATTTCTTTTTGGTATAGTAATATGTTAACACAACTAAATTCCCCAACAGTTTACTAATACAGACGTTTTAAAATTTTGAGGCCCTTGAAAAATAGAGGCTCTGTGCGGTTGCCCCTCCCGCACTTGCCAAAATCCGGCCCTGTGCATCGTCTCTAGGCGTAGCGTGCTAAAAAACGGCATATAGCGTGATATTGCGCGCTATAGCGCGTAGCGTGACAATTTTTTTAGAATCGTTTTGCAAAGTCACAAGAATTGGGCTTGTTTACTAGTTTTGGGCTATTTAATAGACATGAGCTTAGTAATTTTACTATGGAAAAAAATCCTTGAGTAACTATTAGCTGATTTTGTTTTAAATTTGAATTAAAATATTACTCTATTTTGCAAACTCGCTATATAAATATTAATTTATAAATATTTTGTGTCGCTATATATCACGCTTCACAAAACGTCATAGTTTCGTTGTAGCTTGTATAGCTTGTAGCTTGGTAATACCGTTACGTCACGCTTCACGCTATTTACAACTTTGTGTAGGATACTTACATAATTAATATTTATGAAATTACATCTCGGTTCATTTAGATGATAAGTTGCCCAAGCTAGATCGTGGGGTTGTGGTTCATGGCAAAAGTTTATGTACACTTTTTTTAAAGCTTTAGGTGTAGTTGAGTTGTCATGTTTATGTCGTGAGAAAAGTGATTCACGTTATTACTTTTTTCATAACACCAAATTTCATTGTAACACTAAAAAGTAGTTTTTTAGTTAACAATCACATTTCTGGTGTTATGATGTCCTCATTTATTTTTATAAATCAATAAAAATCAAAATTAATATTTCATTATTAATAAAAAAAATTAATATGCATATTATACTTGTAAACCTATTACTCACTAATAAAAAAATAAAAAGTCAACTTATTACCTTATCTTTTAACATATTTCTTCTCTTCCAATTTCTTCTCTCGTATCTCTTCACCCCACTACAAAACTAAAAACACAGAGCATCCAACAATACACATCATCCCACCAAAAAAATTGAAAACGCAGCTGAAAACGTGACCCACGGTGCAACCTTTGCGCCATCCTACGGCGTCGGCTGGCAACCTCGGCGCAACTCACCAAAACGCAGGCCACGGTATAACTTGTGGCGACGTCGTCTCGCGCCGTGGGAAAAACGCCTCCCACGGCGCATTATACCGAGCCTTTTTAGCATAAACTCAAGTCACCCATCTTTTCATCTAACTAAAAAACTCATTGTTAAAATATTAAATATTTACAAACCGTTAATCGTTACGCAAAACGAAACATACCATCGCGCCGAGAATTAAATAATCTTTCTATCGAGAGGCACATGTATATACATTCGCCGAACTTGTTTTTTGAGTATTTTTCAATTACGTATAAGAAAGTCATATAAGATTCATATCATGAATCATATATGATTATACGGTTTCAGGAAATCAGATACGAATCATATATAATTTAAGAAAATCAAATATGATTCGTGATACGAATAATATATAATTTTCTCAAACGTGACTTAAAAAACTTAAAAAAAATCGTCAAAAGTATATATACATGTGCCCCTCGATAGAAAGATGATTTAATTCTCGTTAAAATTGTGTATTTTTGTCGTTTGACGATTTACCGTTTGTGAGATATTTAATTTCTTTTTAATGGTGAGAAGTGTGTTTTTTTTAAATAAGTGGTTGTGATTGGTTGATTCGGTCTATGTTATGTTAAGGGTTTATATTGATCTCAACTATGTGGTTCATTAACCGTAGTTAGTGAAGGTTTATTAATATCAAAACAATTATATAAAACCCTAAACGAGATCAAAGCACATATAGCGGAATCGATTTAACAAGATCATAATTAATAACACAATTATAATTAATCGAATTAGGGTTACATACCTTTACGCTAAAGCAATTCCACAGACGAAGAACGAATCACCAATTCGGGTTTATACCGTATACACCAAGATATAGTCTAAAGTAAGACTATATTACGTTTTTGTACACACGTAATACAACGAGCTAACTGTGATTCTAGCACGTGAAAACCGAGCTACAACGCTTGTAATTAATCTACCCAACAACCCTAGAGAGGGGCTAGGACTAGATTATGTATACAATCGATCAACCAAGAAAAACCAACCGAACCCCTTCGTGGGTTACCTTCTGCGATCGAACCAAAGAGAGAAGAGGGAAAAGATTATTGTTGTGTAAATTATGAGGGATTAGGAGATGTATTTATAGACTTCCAACCCATTGTAGCCCAATAAATATAAGGCAACTTTTGCCCCCCCCCCCCTAGCCATAACGGACGGTCGAAACACCCTTTGGGGGTGTTCCGGAACCTTCCGTCCTTCTTTCCTTTAGTATACATACTATATATTTATTTAACGCTTGTTATAACTTAACTATTAATTTATAACGATCATTAAGGTTATATAGTTACTTGCTCGGTTAATTTAATAAATACATAAATATATTTATTAAATAAATTAATAAGTACGATAAATATATTTATTAATTAAATTAACTCTTTACGTATTGTGTGCAATCCCGTAATCTCGAGTTCGATCCTATCACACGACTATTAAATATAAGTCCATAAACTTTCAGCTCCCACATGGACATATTTCGAATATTGTGATTACATTGACTAGCGTCTAGTTACACATAGCAATGTCACTAGTACAACTCGACTAAGGTCTCATGGACAGAACCTTTTAACGATTCTGCATCGTTATTATTATCCTTTTATTTCTAATACAATGTTAATAAGGATATGGATCTCAGTCATTCCTTTCATTAACCATTCTGTTTCTCGTTCACAGATTCAGCAAGATTACCAAAACAAATTTGGGAGTGGCCACACAAACATCTTGCTAATCCCACGAGGGGCCCAACTGTATTAAACTCCAAAACGAAATTGGAGGAAATAAGTTCCATATTGACTACGAGCAAAACTTATGAATTTTGCAACACTTCCAAAAATAATCCTTATAGCTACCAGTTACGTTTAGCGTTAGATTATTCCATAGATATGCACTAGATTCATAAAATTTCCTGGTATCTCAAGTCTAAGGATAACTATTTATGTTTTACTTAATGACAAAGATCCATAAAGTAATAACATATAGTTGGGATAAGTCCTATATTTGATTCATCGAATATCATCCAAAATCGATCAATATACTTTCAAGTATACTCTTTCGCTAATTTGATTTGTCTTAGTTTAATAATATTCCCATATTATTAATCGACAACGGACATTTAGCATAACATTTATTCATGGACTAAAACATGTAAAATAGGATACACTTATTAAATAATAGAAATAAACGAATCCCAATCTTTATTTTATTATATAATAACGTCATAACATCCTTTATCCAAATACTTATCACAAATTTATTGCATGAGTTCGCTAGCTAGTTGCAGCCCAATCGCCTTAGCATGCTTAACTACCTTTGGTCTAGGAAAAACCTTATTCAAAGGATCTGCTACGTTATCATATGTGTGAACTTTTATCAATTTGATTTCCCGAGCTTCAACTTGTTCTCGGACGTAGTGATGTCTACGCATAAAGTGTCTGGCGCCTTTCATGACTCCAGGGTCATTGGCAAATATTACTGCGACAGAATTGTCACAATACATATCTATAGGTTCTTTAATTGAAGGCATCACTCCAATATATTCAATAAATTTCCTAATCCAAACAGCTTCCATTGCAGCTTCTGAAGCAGCCATGTACTCAGATTGAGTAGCATGCATTGCAATCGTTGTCTGTTTCTTGCTCTTCCAATCAACTGCTCCTCCATTGATAACAAAAACGTAACCCGATTGAGACTTCGTATCGTCTTTATCACATTGCCAGGATGCATCACAGAAACCTGTAACATTCAGTTCTGTGTCTGGTTTCCCTCCATATACCAAAAACATATCTTTCATACTCCTCAAATACTTTATAATATGTGTAACAGCAGTCCAATGGAGCTTCCCTGGATTCTGTTGGTGTCTACTGACCAAGTTCTGAGCAAATGCCACATCAGTCCTTGTGCATCTAACAGCATATATTATAGATCCTACAGCCAAAGCGTAAGGCACCTTCTGCATGTATGCCTCCTCTTCAGGAGTTGATGCATCCATTTCATGACTCAGATTATGCTTAACTTCCATAGGTTGAAAACCTTTCTTGGAATTATGCATATTATACTTCTTCAAAATCTTATCTATATAAGCATCTTTACATAGACCAATTAACCGTCTTTTCCTATCCTGATAGATCTTAATTCCCAGAATGTATGCAGCATCTCCTAAATCCTTCATAGAGAAACATTTACCAAGATAATACTTAACAGCTTTAACTCTTGGAATGTTACTTCTTATTGTAGAAACTAGAAGGGGGGGTTGAATAGTTTATTATATTTACTTGTTAAAATGTGGTTTCCAAAAATCCTTTTTCAAAAACTTAGGCTTGAGGAAATATATGAAATCTTCTTATGCACAATATGAACAATGATAGTGTAACTAATACTAACAAATATATATGCACAAAGAATAAAGAATGATAGTGTAACTAAGTTAATATTAACAATTGTATATGCATAAAGAATAAAGAATGTAAAGAGTTAAGGGTAAAGAAAGATCAAACCGAACACCAAGGATTCATAGTGGTTCGGCAACGAAGCTCACTCCTCGTTCCTACTCCACTCCTCGAGTACTCCTTACTCGAGAGTTCACTACACAACAAGCTCCTTATGGTGGAGAAAACCGTACACGTCGCTTAACCAATTTCCGACTCTAAGATAAAAGTAGAGCCCTAATCGTAGCTAGGACCAATCTACACAACTATACTTAGTACATACACAACTTCCAAATAGACACAACTACTTGGATCTTCACAACTATGACACAACTACAAGTGTATAAAATTAGATCTTCAATGGATCTTTGGTGGTGGACTCAACACTTCACAAGGATAGTGTTCTTCTCTTTGCACTTGGAGAGAAAGGGATGGAAGAACAAGATTCACTTCTTAAACAAGTAGTAATCAAACAAATGATCAAAGATTTGAGTGATTAAAGAAGGGTTTTGAATCTGGAAATAAATGTGCAAAAGAGGTGAGTTGAAAAGCTGAGAATGTTCCACTATTTATAGGACAAAGGGGCCAACGGCTATATCTGCCCGCGGTACCTTATCTTAGCCCACGGGACCTTATTGATAAGGTACCGCCTAGGGGCTAAGGTACCGCCGGACTAGACTCTGCTCCCTTTTTGTCCTTTAGTGGTGGAGGTCATATCTGGCTTAAAAAATATCCTGATAGAATATTCCTAACCAAATAAGAATATGCCATTTTCAATTTTTCAAATAATTAATTTAATAAAACATTTTCTTAAAAAGAAAGTTTAATAAAAACTTGTCACACTTAATAAAAAGTGAGTTTTAAGAAAAGATTAAATCACTTGATCACTTGATTAAGGTTAGTACTTGTTTATCCATACCTTAAGTGAAAATGGGTAAAATGAAAAATACTTGAACTCAAGAATTCGTTTTTCGTTGTTTTCGTAAATGCTTGTTTTTACATATTGTCGTAATCAAAACTAAGCGAGACCGAAAAATGCAAGTAACATTTTTAGGCATTATTGCATTAACAATCTCCCCCTTTTTTATTCCGACAATACATAAACTCAATCACACAAAAAACAAGATTTTCGAAGACGAGTTTATTCATTTCTCCCCCTTTGTCGAAGCAAAAAGGTTGCACAAGTCGGTGTTGAAGAAACGGACTTTGCAAAGACTCCCCCTTGGTGCTTACTCCCCTAGCTTGGGGCACCGAGGAATCGAGATATGGTGATAAGCTACATAGAAGGGTTAGTTGAACAAAAGAAACAACCAACAATATATAGCAATGGGTCACAAAAAAATAAAAGAGAAGAAAATAAAAAGACAAAGATCCAAGATAGGTTACTAAAAAAACATCATACAAAGAAGTATGGAAAAAGAAACAAGCCAAAAGCATAAATCTAATCCTAGTTATTCTAGAATTCTAAGATTTGCTTGAAATTGGTGTCTTGTGGATAAGCAATCAATGCTTATATGAAAGACAAGGTAATTGCGGAGGGTGGTGGTGGTGGCTTGTTGGAGATCTCATAATCATAGTGAAGAGGAGGCTTGATTAAGAGACTCTTGATGTAGCTCAACTCATCATAGATGTGTGCCATAGTAAGATGTTGATATTGACAACATTGACAATATGTTCCATGGTGCATGACATTATCATGAGAAGGAGGAAGAACACTAAAGGGTGGTGGTGGAAGAAAAGATGTTCCACAATCAACATTCTTGGTAGGAGAGATATGATTAAGAGTGTTCTTGGGTGGGTTTGGATTGTAATGGTTTTTGGGTGAGTTGGGATTGAAAGCAATTGGAGAAAATGGAGGAGATTCAAGGCTTTCATTGGGAGAATAAGACATTTTGGATGTGAAGTAATAAAAATGCTTATGGTTTAAATAGGGAAGGCTTAGGGTAATTTTTGGGTGGTCAAAGGGTTTGAAACAAAGATTCTCAAAAATGTTGGAGCAAATATGGAGTTTCAGACAAAAACCCGAAAAAGGAAGGCACTGTAGGCGGTTCCTTATCTAGGCTGACGGTACCTTATCAATAAGGTACCGCGGTTCACATATGGAACCGCCTGTAGAGGCATTGTTTGGTGTTTGGAGGAAGATTTTTCAGCAAATCTTATTTTTCTAGTCTAACTTATCATAGGGATATGCATAAAAGCAAAGATAGACAAAGAAAACATATGCAAACTTACCAAATAGAGATTTGACCAAAATACATGGATTAAAAAATCGATGTAAACCAACTGCTCTAGAGCAGTTGGCCACCTGGGCTCCTCCTGGAGCTTGGGGAGGGGGTTTGGTCATGGGTACAAGTCTTGCAAAGGACAAGAATCCATGATTTTCCTCCTTAGTACGAAGCCGTGAGTTCTAGGGATTTCCCCTAGTGGTTCGGGTCCCGGGGCCTACCCGTTATGGATGGTATAACTCGGGGGTCGGATTTTAGTGAGATTGAGGTGCCGTTCACACGAACCCACTTTGAGTCGGATCCGAGCTCCAGTAGACAGCGAGACAGCCATTGTGGTAAACGGGAGCAAAGCAAGGGAAAGAGAGGTGAGTGGCGCAAAAAAAGGGGTTAATACGTTATCATCTAAAAAAAATCGATGTAGGAGGTGTGTAAGACAAGACCTTAAGTCATGACACAATGATCCTCCATGATTCTATCTTGTTCTTGCTATGTTTGAGAGAATCATACTTATGAATTATGTAAGCTCTAGATTAATAGCGAGAATCTATGAAAAACCGTTTTTAGATTGAATTAACAATGTCAAACAAATTTCTCAACCATTTTCGAAAGAGACTTTGAGAATTTTGAAAAGAAGAAGAGAGAGTTTTTCAAAAAGAGTTTGGAAGACTCAATGACTCAAAGTGGTAAAAGAAAACACACAATAAGAAAGGAAATTAAGGAAGATGTTCCATTAATCCTAGACCTAGACACAAGTAATTAAAAGGTTCCCTCTTAAGTGGCTTAGTGAAGATATTGGCTAAGTTGTCCTCGGAGGGCACCTTTTCAATAGAAATGTTCCCCTTTTAAACATTATCCCTAAGGAAATGGTGTCTAATTTCTATGTGTTTGGTTCGTGAATGTTGCACGGGATTCTTGCTTAGGTCTATAGCGCCTTTATTATCGCACATGATGGGAACATCATCAAGAGAAATCCCGTAATCAACAAGCGCTTGCTTCATCCATAGAGCTTGTTGGCATGCTTTTCCGGCACTCACATACTCGGCTTCCGTGGTGGATATTACAAGAGCGGTTTGTTTCTTGGAGAACCAAGAAGTTAAACAACAACCCATGAAGGTACAAACTCCACTAGTGCTTTTCCGGTCCACATAGTCTCCCACATGATCCGAGTCCGCGTAGACAATGGTTTCTACGCCGGTCCCTTTAGGATACCATAATCCTAAATGTATAGTGCCTTTAATGTATCGGAAGATACGCTTAACCGCTTCAAGGTGAGAGGTTTTGGGAGCCTCTTGGAAGCGAGCACAAAGGCAAACACTAAACATGATATCTGGTCGACTTGCCGTTAGGTACAACAAACTACCAATCATACCTCTATATTTGGTGTTGTCTACCGACTCACAATCATCATCTACGGTGAGTTTAGTATCCGAGGCCATTGGGGTCTTCATTGGTCTAGATTCTTCTAATCCAAATTTCTTTAGCATTTCTTTAGCGTACTTAGATTGACTAAAGAAAATACCATCGTCCATTTGTTTAATTTGGAATCCTAAAAAGAAGTTAAGTTCTCCCATCATACTCATTTCAAACTCATCATGCATAATTTTGGCAAAGTCATCACACAATTCTTGACAAGTTGAGCCAAATATAATGTCATCAACATATATTTGTACGATTATGAGGTGAGGACCTTTCTTGTTTGTAAAGAGTGTATTGTCTACCATTCCCATGGTATTCTCATGTTTAACAAGAAACGCTTTAAGTCTATCATACCAAGCTTTGGGTGCTTGTTTGAGTCCATAAAGTGCTTTCTTAAGCTTGTAAACATGGTCCGGTTTCTCAAAATCAATGAAGCCGGGAGGTTGAGCCACATATACCTCCTCATTGATCAAACCGCTAAGAAATGCACTCTTTACATCCATTTGTTGAAGCTTAAAATCTAAGGCACAAGCGTAGGCTAAGAGGATTCTAATGGATTCTAATCTAGCTACTGGTGCATATGTCTCGTCATAATTAATCCCTTCTTGTTGATTATAGCCTTGAGCTACAAGTCTAGCCTTATTACGAGACACAACACCATTCTCATCTAACTTATTCCTATATACCCATTTGGTTCCTACAATGGTAGAACTTCTAGGTCGAGGAACAAGTTCCCAAACATCATTGGCAACGAATTGATTCAATTCTTCTTGCATCGCAATGACCCAACTCTCGTACGTCAAAGCTTCTTTAACATTCTTTTGTTCAATCAAGGAGACGAAACAAAAGAAGTTGCTTTGGTTTTGGACTTGAGATCTTAGGGTCCTTTGATTTAAGTCACCAATGACATTATTGAGAATGATCCCTAGACTCCTTAATGTTTACTTCCTTTTCAACACTAAGGTCTTCAACTCCTATTTTTCTAACCTCTTTGGCTTTAACTACTTCTAATTCATCCAAGTCATCATCAACCAATGGTGGTGTCTTGGGTGAAGGAGGGGTTTCATCAAAGGTTACGTTGAGTGATTCTTCAATAACCCCCGAGGTTCTATTTAGGACTATGTAGGCTTTGCTAGTTTGGGAATAACCTAAAAGGATACCTTCGTAAGACTTTGGGTCAAACTTGGTAAGGTAGTCTTTGGTGTTGAGGATAAAGCACTTGCTTCCAAACACCCTAAAGTATTCCAATGAGGGTTTCTTACCTTTAAGAATCTCATAGGGGGTCTTTCCTAGGAAAGGTCGAATAAGAATTCGGTTGAGAATATAAGTCGATGTGTCCACGACATTGCACCAAAAATTTTGAGGCAAAGATTGCTCGTTTAACATCGTCCTACTCATCTCTTGGAGAGTCCTATTCTTCCTTTCAACTATCCCATTTGATTGTGGAGTGCGAGGAGCCGAGAAGTTATGGGTAATACCATGAGTTTCACAAAAGGCACCAAATTGCACTTCATTATCAAATTCCCTACCATGATCCGTCCTAATAGAGACAATTGAACATCCTAGTTGATTTTGAATTCTTCGACTAAAGATTTCGAAATGATCGAAAGCTTCATTCTTAGATGCCAAAAATCTAGTCCAAGTGAATCTAGAATAGTCATCAACTATAACTAGGGTATAAAGGTTACCTCCATAACTCCGTATGGCGGAAGGTCCAAAAAGATCCATATGTATGAGCTCTAAGCACCGAGAGGTCGAAACCAAATTCTTGGCTTTGTGACTTGAGTGAACTTGCTTTCCAACTTTGCAAGCATCACAAAAGTGACTATCAAACTTAATCTTAGGGAGGTGTCTTACCAACTCCTTAGAGACTAAATATTGAATTAAACGCATATTAGCGTGACCTAATCTCCTATGCCAAAGAGTAGAACTATCATCTATAGTCGCAAGACATATGTTGTCTTTTGACCTCTTATTAACCTTCATGACATAAAGCCCATGCTTTCTAACACCTTTTCCAATGACTTTTCCATCTTTTACGATTTCACTGTCATGTTCCGAAAAGATGACCTTACACTTATTATCATAAATTTAACCTATACTTAAAAGGTTAAACCCTAAGTTATCTACGTGCTCAACATTCTCAATGGTCATGGAGTCAAGAGAAATCGTACCTTTGCCAATGATATTACCACGTAGACTACTAGCGAATGTGACGTTACCTCCATCATATGCTTTGTAATGCGAGAACAAACTTCGATTACCCGTCATGTGTTTAGAACATCCACTATCCTTAATCCACTCATCGGGCTCCAAATCAATTCCCAAGCATATCTAGGTAACAACACATAAGATCAAACATTTGGTCCCCAATATCTCATGGGTCCAAAATTGTTAGTTCCAAACATCCCTTGCATTTGGTTGGGATGCATGAATGAAGGATGGGTTCCCCATGGAGAATAAAATGGAGGAGGGTAGTAATTCATGTAACCATTTTGTTGTTAATTATTTCTCCTAGGTGTATTTGATCTAGGTTTAGAGTTATGGTTATTCCTTCTAGGTGTTGGAGTTTTACTTCTAGATCGTGAATTATTTTGATTATCTCTTCTAGGCGTTGTCGTTCTACTTCTAGGCTTAGACTCATTCCGTATTCTAGGTGGAGTAGAAGATGGTCTAGATAAACTTCTATTTCCCATGAGAGGTTTACTCAATGGCTTGTAGAACTTATCAATAGCATTGTCGTCAAGTATGGGTAATTTTACTTTATTAACAACAAGATGCTTTGGTTTTTCATCTAATTTAGATTTTTCAAAAAGTTCAGAATTTTCACCAAATTCATCCTCTGCCCGCGGTACCTTATCTATGGCGGCGGTTCCATAGTGATAAGGAACCGCGCCATACAGTTTGGAACCGCGTACAGTGGGCATTTTTTGTGAAAACCTGACTTGTTTTGGTTCACTAGTTGAGGCTTCATTTGGGTTAAAACCTAGACCAAGTCTTTCCTTAGAATGAACTTGTTTGTTTAACATATCATCAAGAGCACTAGTACCTTTCATGAACTTTTCCAATTTAATGGAGGTGCTCTTGAGATCTTCATTCTCTAATCTAAGTTTCTCACAACTTAAGCAACCTAAATCTACTTCTTTATTTTTCTCAAGTATTGCCAATTTCTCCCTAAGTTCATTGATCTCATTTTCAAGCTTAGTTTTGGTTGATTTTAAGGTTTTATTCTTTTCTATGAATTTAAGACTAAGTTTGTGTAAACTATCATATTTGCCTTCAAATTCAATATCATCAAGAGTGGAACTATCATTGCTATAATATTCGGTTTCGGAATGTACCTCTTTAGAAGTAAGAGCCATAAGACATTTCTCCTCTTTGGGGTTGTCATCATCATCTTCACCGCTATCGCTCCAAGCCCCACTAACGAACGTCGTGTGGTTCTTATCACGAGCGGGCTTTGGACAATCAGCAATGAAGTGATTTGGATCACCACATCTAAAGCAATTCCTATCACCTTTTTCGTTCTTGACAAACCGATTCTTTGACAATGGTTTCTTGTCATAGTTGGGTTGCCCAACGTGTTGACCTCGTCTCTTGAAGAACTTCTTGAAATCTCTCACCGCCAATGCATACTCCTCGTCATCGCTTTCCGAGGAACTATCATGGTCACTTTGCGCCTTCTTGGCTTTAAGTGCAAGAGATTTCCTTTCACTCTTGGTTTTCACTAATTCCGAGTCCTTCAAAATTATCATCTCATGAACCTTCAAGTTTCCTATGAGTTCATCGAGTGATAAAGTTGAGAGATCTTTCGACTCTTTAATCGCCGTGACTTTTGCTCTCCACTTTGGATGTAAAGCCCTTAGAAACTTCCTAACATTGTTCTTGCTAGAAAAACCTTCATCAAGTGCTTTTAGACTAGTAATAATAGTGTTAAACCTAGCAAATGCACTATCAATAGTTTTCATCTTCTAAGATGACAAATTGTTCATATTGTTGGACAAGAAGATCGATTTTGCTTTCTTTGACTTGGCTATTACCTTGGTGGGTTACTAAAAGAGTGTTCCAAATATCTTTAGCGGTTTCACACATAAAAATTCTTGCATACTCTTTCTTAGGTAAAGCATTATAAATCACCATTTTAGCCTCATTATTTTTTGAAAGTTTCTTTTTAGTATCGTCATTAGCTTTGTCAAAAGTGACCAATTCTTTTGTTTTAGAAACTTCATTAAGTTGATAAGGTAAAAAATCACCGTTGGTAATAACATGCCAAAGATCTAAATCTTTTGATTTCACATAAGTTTCAAATCTATTTTTCCAATAAATAAAACTATCGGTTTCAAAAAGTGGTGGTCTTTGCATAGATTGCCCTTCTAGGTATTTGTTAGAATCCATAGATCGATTAATATACTTTAAAAAATCTTGAGCAACCCGCTCTGATACCAATTGTAGAAACTAGAAGGGGGGGTTGAATAGTTTCTTATATTTACTTGTTAAAATGTGGTTTCCAAAAATCCTTTTTCAAAAACTTAGGTTTGAGGAAATATGTGAAATCTTCTTATGCACAATATGAACAATGATAGTGTAACTAATACTAACAAATATATATGCACAAAGAATAAAGAATGATAGTGTAACTAAGCTAATATTAACAATTGTATATGCATAAAGAATAAAGAATGTAAAGAGTTAAGGGTAAAGAAAGATCAAACCGAACACCAAGGATTTATAGTGGTTCGGTAACGAAGCTCACTCCTCGTTCCTACTCCACTCCTCGAGTACTCCTTACTCGAGAGTTCACTACACAACAAGCTCCTTATGGTGGAGAAAACCGTACACGTCGCTTAACCAATTTCCGACTCTAAGCTAAAAGTCGAGCCCTAATCGTAGCTAGGACCAATCTACACAACTATACTTAGTACATACACAACTTCCAAATAGACACAACTACTTGGATCTTCACAACTATGACACAACTACAAGTGTATAAAATTAGATCTTCAATGGATTTGGTGGTGGACTCAACACTTCACAAGGATAGTGTTCTTCTCTTTGCACTTGGAGAGGAAGGGATGGAAGAACAAGATTCACTTCTTAAACAAGTAGTAATCAAACAAATGATCAAAGATTTGAGTGATTAAAGAAGGGTTTTGAATCTGGAAATAAATGTGCAAAAGAGGTGAGTTGAAAAGCTGAGAATGGTCCACTATTTATAGGACAAAGGGGCCAACGGCTATATCTGCCCGCGGTACCTTATCTTAGCCCACGGGACCTTATTGATAAGGTACCGCCTAGGGGCTAAGGTACCGCCGGACTAGACTCTGCTCCCTTTTTGTCCTTTAGTGGTGGAGGTCATATCTGGCTTAAAAAATATCCTGATAGAATATTCCTAACCAAATAAGAATATGCCATTTTCAATTTTTCAAATAATTAATTTAATAAAACATTTTCTTAAAAAGAAAGTTTAATAAAAACTTGTCACACTTAATAAAAAGTGAGTTTTAAGAAAAGATTAAATCACTTGATCACTTGATTAAGGTTAGTACTTGTTTATCCATACCTTAAGTGAAAATGGGTAAAATGAAAAATACTTGAACTCAAGAATTCGTTTTTGTTGTTTTCGTAAATGCTTGTTTTTACATATTGTCGTAATCAAAACTAAGTGAGACCGAAAAATGCAAGTAACGTTTTTAGGCATTATTGCATTAACACCCATGATTAATATGTCATCAACATATAGGACTAGGAATACTACATCACTCCCACTAGCTTTGCGATATACACATGGCTCATCACGATTCTTAATAAATCCAAACTTTTTTATTTCTTCGTCAAATCTTTTATTCCATTGTCGTGATGCTTGCTTCAAACCATAAATGGACCTTTGAAGTTTGCACACATGTCTTGGATTCTCAGGATCAACATACCCTTCTGGTTGCTGCATATAGATGTCTTCATCTAAGCGGCTGTTCAAGAAGGCAGTTTTAACATCCATTTACCATATCTCATAGTCATAGTATGCTGCTATAGCTATGAGAATCCTAATAGCTCTTAAGTCTGCTACAGGAGAAAATGTCTCCTCGTAGTCTATGCCAAAAGTTTGAGTAAAACCTTTAGCTACTAAACGAGCTTTATAGGATTGTAATCCGTCCATGTCGGTTTTCTTCTTGTATATCCACTTATGTCTCACTACTTTAGCATTTGGTGGTGGTTCTACAAGAATCCAAACATCATTTACTTTCATGGATTTCATTTCCTCATCCATAGGAACCATCCACTTATCCTTCTCAGGATCAAGTATGGCGGATTTATAATTAGCGGGTTCACCAAGATCCCCTAACTCATCATCATCCTCTATGTTAAGACACATATTGCTATTTGCGTTTTTAATCCTTGCGGATCTACGCAGAGGAACTAATTCCGGTGGAACCGCCAGACTTTCTGGTTCTACATGAATTATATCGCTAGTGTTTTCAGAAGGTAATGTATCTATATGACTCTCCTCAAGATCATAGTTTCTCCCACTGAACTCTTGATTTACAAGATCAGATTCAAGGAAGTCTCCATACCTAGAAACAATTACTTTGTTCTCAGGTGGATAATAAAAGTAGTAACCCATAGTTTCCTTAGGGTATCCTACAAAGATACATTTTACATATCGTTGTTGGAGTTTGTCACACAAGTCACGTTTCACACACGCCTCGCAACCCCAGACCTTTAAATAAGACAAATATGGCTTCTTGCCATGCCATAGTTCATATGGTGTCTTATCGACCTTCTTTGTGGGAACCATATTTAAAATGCGAACAGTAGATTCTAAAGCATAATCCCAAAAGGATAAAGGTAAAGTTGTAAGATTAAACATAGATCGCACCATATCCAATAATGTACGATTTCTCCTTTCGGTTACACCATTTTGTTGTGGAGTATAGGGAGAAGTAAGATGCTAAAGGATTCCATTCTCACTTAGATAATCTATAAACTCTTGACTTAAATATTCACCACCTCTATCAGAACGAAGAGCTTTAATCTTCTTCCCTAATTGCAGTTCTGCTTCTGCTTCAAACACTTTGAATGTTTCAAATATCTCATGTTTATGCTTAAGTAAATAAACATAACCATAACGGCTATAATCATCCGTAAATGTTAAGAAGTAGCTAGCACATTTTCTTGACGTATGTCTAAGTGGTCCACACACATCAGTATGTGTAAGTCCAAGTAGATCAGTAGCCCTTTTGAATATTGCTATTAAAAGGTTTCTTGGTCATCTTTCCAGAGATACAAGACTCACATTTATCAAATGATTCATCATTGATATTTTCCAAAAGGCCTTCACGTTTAAGCTTTTGTATACGAGTCTTTCCAATATGGGCAAGTCCACAATGCCAAAGATAAGAAGAGTTCTTGTCAAACTTTCTCTTCTTACTCATGCTAAATACAGATTTATCGTTCTTGGATTAATTATCATGCATGTCTATTTTAAATACACCACATGTAATTTAGGGTTTCAAAACAATTATGAAAAACCTAAAAAAACATGTAGTTTTAACTCAAAACAATTATAGTTAAAAAAACTTTAGATTTTCGATAATTATAACATGTTAAAATGGCTCTCGATGCCACTGAAGGTTTATTAATATCATAACAATTATTTAAAATCCTAAACGAGATCAAAGCACATATATCGGAAGCGATTTAACAAGATCATAATTAACAACACAATTATAATTAATCGAATTAGGGTTACATACCTTTACGCTAAAGCAATTCCACAAGACGAAAAACTAATCACCAATTCGGGTTTATATCGTATATACCAAGATATAGTCTAACGTAAGACTATATTACGTTCTTATACACACGTAATACAATGAGCTAACCGTGATTCTAGCACGTGAAAATCGAGCTACAACGCTTGTAATTAATCTACCCAACAACCCTATAGAGGGGCTAGGACTAGATTATGTATACAATCGATCAACCAAGAAAAACCAACTGAACCCCTTCGTGGGTTGCCTTCTGTGATCGAACCAAAGAGAGAAGAGGGAAAATATTATTGTTGTGTAAATTATGAGGGATTAGGAGATGTATTTATAGACTTCCAACCCATTGTAGCCCAATAAATATAAGGCAACTTATTCCCCCCCCCCCCTCTTAGCCATAACCGACGGTCGAAACACCCCTTAGGGGGTGTTCTGGAACCTTGTGTCCTTCTTTCCTTTAGTATACATACTATATATTTATTTAACGCTCGTTATAACTTAACTATTAATTAATTAGCGATCGTTAAGGTTATATTGTTACTTGCTCGGTTAATTTAATAAATACATAAATATATTTATTAAATAAATTAATAAATATGATAAATATATTGACTAATTAAATTAACTCTTTACGTATTATGTGCAATCCCGTAATCTCGAGTTCGATCCTATCACACGACTATTAAATATAAGTCCATAAACTTTCAGTTAACTGGGATTTTCACCTTTTCTCTCTCACACATCTCACCTTTTCATTAACCCTAGATCTTACCTTCATTTTAAAATCGCCGGCTACATGCTATAGGTCCCAAGGACTAATCCTTTAATCTAACCTGTAACACCCCACTTGGATAAGTGGACCGTTACTTGTATTTATGGCGTGTCATCAAAGCATAAGGTAAATGTCCTAAAACATTAACTGACCATAAAGGAAATACCGGAATCAAAACATCGGCAGTCCAAACATAAGCCCAAAACATGAAAAGTAATATACTGAAGGAAATGACTAAACAATGTCCAAATAAGCAGAATAATGTAATTACATAAAGTAAGAAGTCTGGATAGCTTCCATCCAAATGCACATGCTCTCAGAATCCTAAGAGCGTCCTAGTGTACCTGCCATTAGAACATGAAAGGGAACTACGGCTGAGCATAACGCTCAGTGAATGGATATAAAGCATGATAAAAGATTACTGAAATGAAATAGATGATGAAATACTGGAGCTGTAAGACTGATAAGTAAAGTTGCAGCGGAAATCTGGGTATAATTTGTAAAGTCTGAATTATAAATAATAAAGCTGAACTGTTATCTGTTAAATCTGAAAACATGCATTTACTGTATTTTAATTGCCAGAGCTTATATAGGTCATGTGCTATAACAACGGTGCATGAATAACTGGAGGGGTGACCTCGTCATGCTGTAGAGGGGTGACCTCTAAATAACTGTATAGGGGTGACCTCTAAATACTGTGCTGGGTGGAGGGATCAACTCCAATGTGAAGGATGTAGAGCACACACCACATTCACCCTGATAACTTGTAAACTGATAAGCCTAGGATGCATCCATACGCCCCACTAAACATACATATAAAAATGGCCAAACTGAACATGAGTGGGACGATGCAGGATATCACTCTCTTGCATGTGAGTCATGACACCGGTGCCTCTAGTGCCATGGTTATGGTACCTCCGTAACTAGTACATAAACTGGTCATGCTTGTATATAATGCTCAGGCAATTTATTTAGTTATTAACATGATTACTGATAAGCTTAAACATATACTGGGGAAAAACATTTGGCTGAAGACGGGGAATCATAATCATGCATAGAAAGGAAGTCCTTACTGAAAGGACGGAAAATCCGTACCTCGTGTCCAGTAATGAAATAAGACTGAAAGCTGAAAGATCTATCCGACTTCATGGTTGCTACATAAATAACGTACGCGAAAATAAGTTGACTGATGTTATATATTTTACTGCTCTTAACTGTTTTAGTTGGATTTAATTTATACTTGTATTACTATTTGTATATAATCTACTAAATTCTGACTGTTCATAAATATTACTGATTTAATGTACTCTGTATTTCTGATTACTGTATAATGTATAATATGGCATTACTATAATTAGTAACTCGTTATAATTAGAAAGTTTCCTAATTTAGAAATATTTCCAATTGAATATCTTTAAATTAAATTATTTATAAGTCATAAGTTTTTAATAGGATAAAAATGATAAAGCTAGAATTAATTTAATTTTATTAATTAGATTAATAAAATTGGACAATATAATTAATTTATTTATAAAACTCATTTATAAAATAATTTACCAATTCAAAATAATTCGTGGTTCCCGCTGCTTGTCTTAAATTCCCACTGCTTGTATTATAGTCCCACTATTAATATTACGTTCCCACTGTCTGGTATATAGTTCCCACTGTTTTTATTTTGTTCCCACCGTTAGTGTTTTCTACTTATAATCCCAAACACCCTTGCTGGGCTGCTGTTGCTGTTCGAATAGCCAAACACCCATGTTGTTTCTGTTTTTGGGATGCGACTAATTAACCAAAGTACCACCGAGACCGGTTGGGTCATGGTTGTCCAACAAATCACACACCGAGACCTTATGGTCTCGGTTTTCATGAAGTAAGCAAAAACCCAACGCCCCTGCTTTTCTTTTGGTTCGGGCTGGTAGCAACACAAACACCACCGAACTGTTTTTATCCCCACTGCATATCAACAAAACACCCCTGTTTTTATGATCTTGGTTTCGGCTGGCCCTCAAAACACACCACCGAGACCTTATGGTCCCGGCTGCACACGTCAAACGCCCACCGAGAGTTACCAAACTCTCGGTTTTCGAGTTTAACCCCCAAACCCGACTGTTTCCTGTTTTAGTTACGTTTTTAAAACTGATAAACTTTTTTGTGATCACGAAGATCAAAAATAGATTCGGAAAAATGAGGGAGGAAAACTGATTACCTTTTTGTTCGTGAATGAGATGGTTTAAGAACCCACAACCTGAATCAATCTCGAATACAAACCTCTTTTTTTTATCTTGTTCAGCCGGCGGCTCACTCACAGGGAAACCCTAATCTCTGTGTTTGTTTTTTTTTTCTTTCTTTTCTTACGGTTTGTGAAAAAAGGGAGGTTACCCCGTCTATTTTTTTATATTTTTTTTATAAAACCGGCCCAAGGCCCATTCTCTTCTTCTCCTGCTCTTGTTTGCAACCGGCCCATCTTCTTTCTTTTTCTTTTTCTTTTGGCCGGCTAAAGCCCATTTAAGTTTCTTTTCCTTTTTTTTAAAAGCCTTAAATATAACTTACGTGCCGTCGTATTTAAAACGTAATCGAAATCTTTGCGTTCTTTCGTATTAATTTTAGTTTCGCGTTCGTTCGTAGTTTTTAATAATTAAACCGCGTATTTATTAATTTTAGTTTCGCGTTCCCCTCTAAAAAGAATAATTCGTCCCCGAATTAAGGATGCGACCACAGTGGGTTTTACAATTCTCCCTTTCTAAAAAGAAAATTTGTCCTCGAATTACGGGTAATAAGCTGATGAAGTTATAAAAGCTGAAAGGCATAAATGCTAAAAGAGCATGAAGGCTGAAAAGACATATAAGCTAAAGGATCATTCGTATTTGATTTAGAACATGATGCTGCTGAAAGGGTATAAACGTGCCATGACTGAAGTGAACATGAAACGTGACATGGCTGAAGAGAACATGGAATGTGACATGACTGAAAGAACTTAACTGAATTTATTGAAGGAAAGGATGAGAGGTCCGGATGGACTCCTCCGTTTCGAGTGGCTTCCCGCTCGAAACGATTCCTTCAAAGGTCTAAACATAATGAAAAATCTTGGTCCTGATGACCCTGTCCTGATGATGCTGAATAGTTTCTGGTTCCATACTTAAGATGGATTTTCTGAATCTGATATAATGAATAAGCTATAGCATGTAAGATACATGAAACGATAAGTACAATAACATGAAACGATGACTTTTATATCTCTAAGCAAAGCTGTTGGGGACATTTGAGAGGAACAATGTGAACAATTGTAAACGTGGTTAGCGCTCATCTGCTGATTGTTGGGCATGGAATATATTGTGAACGTGATATGTGAAACATACTGTGAACGTGATACTAGACATATAATGGACGTATGCTGACTGAGAAAGGAATGCCAAATGGTACAGACTGAGACGTAAAACGTCTGCCTGGAGCTGTGCTAATTCTTGTGTCCGGTTTCTCAAGCTTTCTGTAACCGTATTCGGTAATAAACTGTGAAACACGTATTGCGAAATGGCACATGAACTTGAACGTGAACAATGTTACCAACGCTAACGTGAGCTTAAATCATGAGATAGCACAAAGCATGAACTGAAACAGCATCATACTGCGAATGAGACTTAAATGTGAAAGTGAAAATAAATGTGAACGTAAATGTGAACGTACATGTGATTGTGAACATGAACGTGAGCGCGATTCGCGAACGCTAATTTCAATCTGACAAGATTGTTGATGGAATACTTTGGAATCATACGACCTATTGCTGAATTTCCTGCAGCATGTCGGTGTCCTATCTTGAACCTGAGGTATGTCAGGCATCCAGATATGAACATAGTTGCATCAATTTATGTTATACTGCTTCTATCAAAATTCTGCCTGGGATTACGGTACCTTCTGGTGGAATCTGAGTGATTAGTCATGAAAAAATTTTGTGTCTAGGTAAAATAGATCTCTCATAACGTAGGATCTTATGGAATACAAAATTTTAGTGTAGGTCCTCTCCTTTATGTGAAAGCTTAGCCATAGAAAGCTAATCAAGAGAACTTTCAGCAATTTCTGCGGTAGTAGCCAACTGAAGTCTAGAAATTTTGTACTTCGTTCATCGGCGCGGTCGTGACCATCTGGTGATGGCCTTCACCTTCGCAGGATTGTCTGAAATTCCTTTCTGCTGAAATAGTGTGGTCCAGAAATGCCACCTTGTTCTACTATGATTCATATCTAGAAAGCTGCGTATATGATTTTCTCCTATCGGAGAATCTATACAACTGTGAGAAGATGATTATCGTGTTCTTCTCTAGAATTTAGAATATCAGACTGTTATCAAAGAACATACTGACGATTTTGTCTGCGAAGTCATAAAAAAAAAATATTCATACATTTCATACCATAGTTGGAGCATTAGGGAGCTCAGAAGTATAATTCAAAATTTTAGAGTGACTATAATATGTGCAACAGTAGTCTGGAAAAACATCATGTTCATTCTCTCACCACTGATTGTGACATGATCGTGAATTGTTCTAGAAAATATATAAGAAGTCATAGCAGATCAGATAAACCTGCTATTCGTGGAATGAAAATCGATTAAAAATGGTGATCTTTTCAAAATATCGGTGGTCGATACATGATCTCATGTTACCGGCCTTCTTCCTGATAGACAGAAATGACACACTTCCTGGTGGTACGCCAGGGCAAATAAAGCCTCGTTCCGGTAACTTTTGCAGCAAATGCTGCAACTCTTTAACTTAGCTGAAACGTTGCAATAAAGAGTTTTGAAAACAGGTTCCGTTCTTGAGACTAACTCGATGTTAAAATTCTGTCTTGTGGTCAGGAATGAATTTCTGGAAAACCTTCAAGAATTACATCTGGAAACGTTAGGATAATCTGTTGATCATGAATTTAAGGAATTTCAGAATTCGTATCATGAATGGTGACCAGAAGTCTTCGCAGCTAAAAGATAATAATTCACGTGCTCGTAAAGATGGAACAATTTGTACTGATTTTTCTGGCAGGAGTAAAATGAATATGTTCAGGGTTGGTAAGACGGATCTCGTCGTTAACTGAAAATAAAACTTTAATAAATATGGTGATACTGTTGAGTCCTTTCTGGCTGAGAGGTAGGGGACTACCTGACTTAAGATAAAGCTGACATAGGTGTTGATCCCAAACTTAGATCGATTAAGCTTTGTGTATACGAGATTAGATCAAGTAATACACGTAGAGAAACCTTTGCTTATGAATAAAGTAACTAAGTGTTATGCGGAATTAACACTTAATCTAAAACACAAAGATGTTAAACAAACTTTCACTTGTATTAGAATGAACGAACTTGATTACAATGAAAGAGGTTTAACTTGTGAAAACTTATGAAAACTGATTATTAACTTTAACCTAAAAGATCTTCTTTTATAGATCAAGAAGTCTTGTACAATAAGCTACGAATCAACTATTCTAGGTAAAGATAATAATAGAAAATACAATGTCGAGCTTATCTTTACCATACACAAATAAAGAAACAAATAAACAAAAAGATTCGTATGAAGATATATTCCATCAGTGTTAATCTTCAAGGCTGTCAGCGTTGACTTCTTCAAGTGTCAACGCTTGGCTGTCAGCGTCCAATGTCATCCTATCAGCGCTTGAATTCTTCTTATCAGCGTCTAGTGAACTGACCCATAATTTATTCCCAACAATCCTCCCCTAAACTTGATATCTATTCCAATGATCAAGTTTCTGAATAAAAACTTAAGGCTTAGGAGGAATCTTACAAAAACTTCTTATGTTGGTGATAAACATATCTAATCAAGTCTTTGGCCACGTCACTAGTATAATCAATCTCCAAGGGTGTCTCCTTCATCTTCTCTAATACTTCTTTGGACAAGAAATAGTTAGCATCCACAAGTAGATACTCTGAAAACTTTGTAGAGCTCAAATGAAATACACCACAAGTAGAATAAAGCCTCCAATGAAGATTACTGAGATCATCTTCAAGATCCTTCCATATGGCAGGATCTTCTTCCCTTGGACCACACAAAGTCAAAAATGTGTGCCATAGTCTTATTCCATTTGCTGAAGTAGGTGCTTCAGCTGTATACTTGGCCTCTATTAATCTCCATAGATGCACCAAGTCTTCTCTGTCTATGCTTGCAAAGATAGAAATAATTGAAGTGAAAGTATGTACCTCCTTTCCAAACCTGCCAATCTTCCAAAATCCACACTCATCTTCATCAAAACTTATGATTGGATTTCTGTCATCTAGAGGTACTACATTAACCAAATCTGAAGCTTCCAATGGAGAAAGCTTGAGATGCTTCCTTATAACAGTTTCAGTTGGATAATACACATCCATATCTTTAGGAAATTGGAGAGGATCTCCTTTCTTCACTGGTCTTTGAGCAATCCTCATCTCCTTTTGAATCTGCATTTCCTCAGCAAGCTCTTGTTTCCTTTCTTCTGAAAGAAACTGTAAGACATTTTGTTCTTGCACATTCCTCCAAATAGGATGTGCCCTGTACTCTAGCTCCTCAAAAGATAAAGCCAGCAACTTCTTGTATGTCCATCTAGGTTGATGGCATCTAAGCAGCTTGTAGTACAATTGCCTTCTATCTCTTTTAAGCCAAGTCTTGACCTCTTGTGCATTAAACCTCAAAATCACCTTTATGTCATCTTGTACCCTGAGAAGAATTTCCAACCCCCAAATTTGATCTGATAAGCTCATCCCTGGGTTGTCCATTACTTTGTCTTCCCAAGCATGGTACATTCTGGTGATTTCTGGAAGGTCCCAATCAATCTGATTCTTCAAATCACTCAATCTTTCCTTTGCTAACTCATCCCCATATTCAAGTCTTTCTGGATCTTCAATAATTTGAACACTTGAATCTGAGCTATCTCCTTCCTTTTCATCACCACTCTCTTCCTCACTCTCAGAAGTGGCAACAAATGGTGATCTACCACTCCTCTTCAAATCTCTTTCCAAAAGTTGTGCAGCCAACTGTTCATCAAATGCAATTTGTACTGCATCTTTCTTTGGAACATCTTCTTCAACCATAATCCCCTTACCTTTGTCTTTTGGATCAATAATAGGTAAGGTAGAAGAAGAAACCTGTGTGGACACATCTTTGATGATTGCTGATGACTGGAATACATCAACACCACCTGCAACTTTGTCAGCGTTCAAGTTACCTTTATCAGCACCCCGATTACCTTTGTCAGCGCTGGATGTGTCAGCGTCCAAACCTGTATCAGCGCCCATTGTTGCTGTGAAAGATCCTTCCAAGTTCAAAGGAGTTACCTTGGATGTATCAAGAATTGGGTGCTTCTTCAAGTTGGTGAGTACTTCAGCAACATTTAAAGATTCACTAAATTGTGAACTCTTCTCACTGGCTGTATGAATCAGCTCATCCTCTTCATCCTCCCCTTTGGAAGATTCCTCCATCCTACTCCTGCTACTTGGATTCTCCAAAACAGTTACCCGCTCCCTCAATACTTGGAGTTCGCGGCCCTGAGTGTTGACAATTTGTACAAGGCTGACATTTTGCTTTTGCAAGCTAATGACAGCAGCCGTCAATTCAGTCAATGTCATAGGTTCCAATCTGCCCTCAGCTAGAATGGGGATTTGACCTCCCAAAATAGAATCATAGGGCATGGATGAGGTCTTAATGATGTTGGGACTGTCTTGACCAGCATCTAAGCTTGTGCCAATAGCCCCAGCCTCATCCATGTCACCAGCCACACTTGTGGAGGTGGTTCTCTCTGCTACAAGGCTAGGACCACTAGAGGAGAACACTCCAGTAGTCCTTTGGCGTTTATTCAACCTAGATTGTAATGGGGTGGAAGATGAGGTAGATTGTGTGGGTGTTGGTTGGTTAAGGGGTGTTTGGGATTGTTCAGGGATGTCATCAGCGTTGGGATTGGCTGTGTCAGCGCCAACATTGTGAGTGTCAGCGTTGACATTGGGTTGGTCAACGTCCATGTGGTCTGGTGAAGGTAATGGTTCAAGGATAGGCTCAAGTTGAGGTGCAGGGTCTGGTTGTGGTTGAGCAGCCTGAATTACTTCAAGCATGGCTTGGGTAAGAGGGATAGATCTGTTTGTGGAGCTCATCTTGTCAAAAATGGTTTTCTTTTGCTTAGGGATCTCATAAAAAGTGTCATGATCCCTAGTACAATATTCTTGTAAATCAAATACCATTTGCAAAAATCTTGGGTAAGCCAAAGTCATTTTACTTCCCTTATTTTTACACATCCCTTCAAAAATCATTTTTGAAAAATTATACTTAAGCCCACGTGACATACAAACCAAAGCACTTGCAATTGACCTGTTTATTTCATTAAAAGCAGTACATTTTGGACTTAATCATTGAAGAAGGACATGTATCAAATATTTCCAGTCAGAGGGAAATTCCTGCTTATGATATTTATTTAAAGATTTACCAGCAGGAATAGGATAACCCAATTCCCTAAGACCTTGTTCTATTGTTGCAACGGCAAGAGTAGTCACACCATCAGCGTCATCAAGACGCAAAGCTTGGCGAACCAAGGCTTCAGTGACCACCCATGTTCTTCCATGAACAGTAGATGTTAATGTGGTCACTCCATTAGCTGTTGTGGAACTAACATTGTTCCAAAACTGTCTAATGTGTACGACAGGGACTAATGGTTCATGATAAAGTGCATACCTTAATGAGGATGCATTTAAAAATGCCACCATTTGTGAATACTGAGGGAACAAATCATTATCAGCAGTCAAGTAAGCTACCATATTATGTTGCCTCTTGAACTCCAATGTCAGATTGGTTGAGTTGAACTTTGGTGCCATGTTTAAAGCTGTTGAGGTTATGTGATATGGGAAAAATCTAGGAGAAAAATGTTAGACAAGAAAATATGAATACCCAGAACAAAAAGTTTAGCCAAATTTATAGGAGAGATGCATGATTTGGATTGGTCAAAAATGAGGCAGTTATATTCAAAGAGCAATGATGAAAATATTGAATCAAATATAACTTATCTCATGCATTAATTAAAAGTAACAACTCCCCAAAATTACGGCCAAAGATTAGTCAAAAATAACAACTGGGTAGGGCCCACTAGGTGTCAACGGACAAAAATAGCCCATCAGCGCCCAACGGCTATATTTTCTTGTCAGCGTTTGCCTAAAGCCTTGTCAGCGTCACGATTGGACGTAACAGCGTTTGGAGAAAAACTTGTCAGCGTCTAAAAAATAAAAAATATTTAAAAAGAAAAAGACCTTAACAAAGTAATTTATCCTAAGGGAAATATCTTACAAGTTGATAATAATTACTGGGCGGCAAGCACTGTCCATTCATGCACACTTGCTTAAGCAAGATAGACACAAATGTCATCTAGTGTCCCTTGCTAACCAAAATACTTACCAACAAAGTTATTTCATAAAATTCTTTGTAACTACCAGGTAAACCCATAACAAAACTATTCCCAAGTCTCCCATCAGACCACAACCAATTCTAGGCCAAAAATGTCTTGGCAGCATGCATAGTTTGTCAACTTTGCATGCTACAGTGCCTCATGGTTTAGTAAAACTAACCCATACTCACCTGTGGACACAATCTAGAATTGTGATGAGAGTATTATAAGAATACCCAAAAGTCCTAAAGGTTCCTTAAACCTCCCCTTAAACTATGATACATGAGTTTCTCAAAATATATATGAACATTAAAAATTTATGTCAAGATAGGAATATAAATATTCCAACCATCATCCATAAACAAAAACATGTCCAAATAGCTCTTCAAAGATCCATAAGCAACTCTGTATCCAATGGCATAAAGCTACCACCACCTACACATTTAGATTGAAAACCACAAAACTAACATTTGTTGCTGACAGCGCCCCGACAACACGTATCAGCGTTGAAGGAACTCTTGTCAGCGTTAGACAATAATATCTCTAACAACGGCAAAATAACACTTATCAGCGTTACATTCACCTTTGTCAGTGTTAGAAAAATAAAGTGGAAAAATCTAAATCATCACAAAGACCAATAACAATGCATTATCCTGTACATACTTTTACAAAAAGGTTCCAAAACACATATTAAGTGAGATTAACCATTCCAATATTTGTTACCAAATATTGAAATCTTCCAGCATCAAAAGGTTTAGTTAATAAATCAGCCACATTATCTTCTGTGGCTACCCTATCTGGTTGTATTAAACCTTTCTCAAAGCAATCTCTTATAAAATGATGTCTAATTTCTATGTGTTTGGTTTTAGAATGATGTACAGGATTTTTAATAATGCATAAAGTACTGTTATTGTCTACAAAAATCTTGGTATGCATGAAATTATACCCATAATCCAACAGCTGGTTCTGAATCCATAAGACTTGTCCACAACAAGCAGCTGCTGCAACATATTCTGCTTCAGTTGTAGAGTTTGCCACCACTGTTTGTTTCTTGCATTGCCAAGATATCAATCTACTCCCAAGAAATTGACATCCACCAGTTGTGGATTTCCTATCAAACTTGTCACCACCATAGTCACTGTCTGAATATGCAATAAGTTCCAATGGAGAATCTTTTGGGTACCACAATCCAAGATCTGGATAACATCTTAGGTACCTAAAAATTCTTTTCACAGCAAAAAGGTGACATTCTTTGGGAGTCACTTGATGGCGTGCACAAGCACACACAGCAAACATGATGTCAGGTCTTGAGGCTATAAGATACATCAATGAACCAATCATTGATCTATAGTGCCTAACATCCACATCCTTTCCAGCTCCAATTTTTCCCCAAGGGTGTTCCCTATCCATAGGAGTGGAAGCATCCTTTTCATGTGGAGAAAAACCATATTTCTTCAAGATTTCAGCTACATATTTGTCTTGGGAGATGAAGATACCATCTTCTTTCTGCTGAACTTGTAAGCCTAGAAAGAAGTTCATCTCACCCATTGCACTCATCTTGAATTTATCTGTCATAAGCTTGGAAAAGTCTTCACTCATCTTTGGATTTGTGGATCCAAAAATGATATCATCAACATAGACCTGGACAAGTAAGACATCTTTACCTTTCTTCTTGGTGAACAATGTCTGATCTATGGTGCCCCTTTTAAAACCATTTTCCACCAAGTAAGTGGACAATGTACCATACCATGCTCTTGGGGCCTGATGAAGTCCATACATAGCTTTCTTCACTCTATAAACCTTGTCTGGATTCTCAGGATCTTCAAAACCAGGAGGTTGCATGACGTATACCTCCTCAACAATTGTCCCATAGAGGAAAGCACTCTTCACATCCATTTGATAAACCGTGAAGTTCATACAAGAGGCATAAGCTAGGAAAATTCTTATAGCTTCAATTCTTGCAACTGGAGCAAAAACTTTTTCATAATCTATACCTTCCTCTTGTGTATATCCTTGAGCTACCAAACGTGCCTTGTTTCTGACCACAATACCTCTTTCATCTTTCTTGTTCCTTAGAACCCATCTTGTCCCAATTGGTCTCACATATCTAGGACAATCAACCAGCTCCCAAACATCCTGTATAGCAAATTGGTGAAGCTCATCCTGCATTGCTTCCACCCAACTAGGTTCTTTGAGAGCATCAAAAATCTTCTTGGGTTCTTCTTGTGACATAAAACATGCAAACAAACATGCTTGTACAAGAGGGGTATCAACCTTCTTGTGTATATTGGCAATAAATCCACCAAGATTTTGATGGGATCTTCTTGTCTGAACTGGAGCCATAACATCACCAATGATCTGAGATGAGGGATGATCCTTTTGTGTGGAAGTGAGAACTCCTCCTTCAAAAAGTCTGGTGTCCTCAACTTCACGCTCCATGTTGCCAATATCTTCTTCATCAGACTCTCTTTGATCAACAGGAATCTCTTCATGGACATTAGAAGGTCCACCTTGTTCAAAATGTGAAGAGAAAAGATGTGCAAAGGTGTCATCAAAGTCTGAACCTTGCTTGTCAGCGCTTGGGCTAACAACGCTTGAACTGTTGTTGTCAACGTCTGATCCATCAGCGTCTGAATTGCTTTTGTCAGCGCTTGATTTCCCTTTGTCAGCGCCTGAAGAACCATGCATGTTTGTATTTGGTGGTATTTGGAAACCACCATTATCTTTTCTAGCAGCAGCAGCAGCAGCATAATACTCATCTGTCCATATAGGAAGTGTAACATATTCTTGTGTGGGAGATGACTCAACTGCTGGTGGTCCATCCTTCTTAGCAACCTGTATACCTAAAACATTACCAATTCTCTTTTCCAAAACACTTGAAGTTACCTTCACAATGTCTGGATCAGTAACAGGCATATAATTTAAAGCTCTAGATAAAGGTTCCAAGTCAAACAACCAATTTGGACCACTTTCAGGATCACTAGGTTTACTCTCTAAAAACCTAACATGTACCTTTTCAAGTATACGTTTTTCCTTTTTAATGTAAACCCTATATCCTTTGCTCTGCACTGAATAACCCATGAAGTAGCCTTCATCACCTTTTGTATCAAATTTACCTAGGGCATCACTAGTTTCTAAAACAACTACATGACAACCAAAAGGCTTGAGAAAGCCAATATTTGGCTTCCTTCCCCAAAGTAACTCATAAGGTGTCTTATTATGTATTTTGTTGACCAATGCCCTATTTTTAACATAACAAGTTGTGTTAACAGCTTCAGCCCAAAAGGCTATAGGAAAGTGGGCATCAGCCAACATGGTTCTGGCTGCTTCAATTAGGGTTCTATTCTTCCTTTCAGCAACCCCATTTTGCTGTGGGGTTCTAGCTATGCTAAACTGCCTAGTAATCCCTTTCTTGGCACAAAAATCATCTAACAACTGATTTCTAAACTCACCCCCATTGTCACTTCTAATAATTTTTACCTCATTACCATTCTTCTTCTCAATCTGGGTAATGAAATTAATCAGACTTTGGGCAGTTTCACTTTTCTTGGCTAAAAAGAAAGTCCATGTAAACCTGGAAAAATCATCAGTGATAACAAAACAATATGATTTACCCTTCAAACTTTCTATATTAGTTGGACCAAAGAGGTCCATATGCAATAAGTGAAGTGGTTTAGAACTAGAGTGCACCTGTTTAGATTTGAATGAGACCTTGTGCTGCTTGCCCTTAAGACATGCAACACAAGAGTGGTCATTGTGGAAAGCCTTTTCAGGCAAACCATCAACTAAACCAAGCCTCACAAGTCTATTGATATTTTTAAAGTTTATGTGCCCTAATCTCCTGTGCCAAAGATTACTTTCATCTACTGAGGCTTTAGCATAAAAACATGACATCATTTTATTATTCATCCTAATTCCATTAAGATTCACATTATATATGTCTTTATGCCTTGGTGTTCTAAATTCTATGTATTTCTCCTCAGGGAGCTTGTAATATTTGCTTAACACCAAGCACTCAGTATCTGTGAAAAGAACCTTATTTTTGTTATCACATACTTGTGATACACTAAACAAATTATAATCTAGTTCTTTTACCAGGAAGACATTCTCAAAACGTAGATTATTGGTAATAAGGGTTCCTTTTCCTGTGATGGTGCCATAGCCCCCTCCAAAGTATACCTTATCACCATCTTGAATAGGAGTGAAGTTTGTCAGATAGTCTTCCTTCCCTGTCATGTGCCTTGAGCATCCACTATCCCAATATCCATAATCATTGATCTTCTTCTGAATGCCCTGCACATAAAGAGAACACATTAGTTTTCTTTGGGAACCCAAGCCTTGGAAGACTTGGATTCATCTGGTTGTTTAACAAGAACAGACTTGGTTCTCATAACAACCCCATTTTCATCCCTTTTTGAATGAAATTCCCAGTTAACCCCAACTGGTATTGACATGGCCTTTGAAATATAATGAAACCTGTTGCATGTCATAGAAAGACCAGTAGAATTAGAGTTTTGGTCTTGTTTTGGTCTCCATGTTAAGCTAGTAGAAGCTTTAGACCTATTTCCCTGTGGTTGCAAATACCTAGGTTTGGCAGTGTGTCTGTCAGCGCTGAATTTGTTCTTGTCAGCGCCACGATTGCCTTTATCAGCGTTAAACCTAGGGTTTGCTACAGGAACCCATTGCCTATTGGACCAAGTGTTTGACTTTTGGAAAGGTCTTAGGCCTTGTGTGTTAGACCCTCTAGAAAAGAATGGGGCTGGTCTAACAACTTGTGAACTTTTGTTCACAAAGGTATTAGGTCTGACAGTGTTTGACCTATGTTGACTTTTGTCAGCGCTGAAATGGTTCCTATCAGCGTTGACATTGGAAGCGTTGACACATTTGTATGCCAAATGTGAAAAGCTACCACATGAGTAACAAGCTTTTCTAGACATAGTCTTAGGTCTAGAAGCAAAGAAGCCTGATCCATGGTTACTAACTTGGCTTTTTGGTGACCTAGTATTCCTATACATCTCTGCATACTTAACACTAGGTTTTCTAACAGTTTGTGGGCCAAGGTCAACAGCTTTGCCAGTGGTTGGGTGTGTGATTTTAATAGGTGTAGGATCATGGCTCTTAATTGGTGTGGGCTCATTTGGACTTTCACACAACAATCCTCCCTTAACAAACAAAGTGTGGTTAGCTTTCTTCCACTCATCTAGGTCAGTCAGTTTTTGTTTGTATTCTTCAACTGGGGAAGTCACTCTAGGTGGAGGAATGAATTCCTTCTCTTGAAGTTCTGGCAAGCCAGTCCAAGATAAGTCCTTTGATTGGACACCATAGAAATCCCCAGCTGGTGGTGGAACACCAGTATAATCTTTCATCCCAATCCCACTCATGTCCTTAGAGTCTCTTTGTTTACTAACACACTCTCCTAGGGATTGTGTGGCCTTATCAAATCTCTGGATTTTAAGACTCACATTATCTTTATTTTTGTTAGCCTCATCTAACTGAGCTATCAAATCAAGATTAACCCTGTTTGTGATATCTTGAATATCTTTACTTTGATGTAACTCATGTTTTAAGATATTTATTTGATCCTTTAAATCAAACTCCATTTTCTTATACTCAGCTACTGTCTTTTCTGTTTGGGTAAGAGCAATTTGATAATTAGATACTTTGCATCTTTCAGTACTTGCCTCATCTAATAATTTTACTATCTCTTGATTTAGTTTTTCAGTATTTAAACGACAACCCTTAGAACAGAAAGCATCATCATATACCTCATTGTCTGATGAAGAGGAGGAGTGTGCCATGAGAGCATATTCAACATGCTCTTCTTTAACTTCAGCAACCAAGGCTCTGTCCTCTTCCTCATCCTTAGCCAAAAAGTTCCAGCTCCAGTCCCATCCTCCAACACCATCAATTTGTTGAACAGCAACCATGGCCTTGGAATCTTGGCTCTTAACCATTTGGCTTGAAGGCTTACCAGCATCAGATCTTCTTGGAGATCTACATTCCCTCATAAAGTGCCCCATCCTATGACAATTGTAGCACTCAACTTTGGATTTGTCAAATCCAGCAACATCCTTAGCATTAAAGGTCATCTTCTTCTTGAACCTTTTATTAAACCTGTTTGCTCTTAAACTTACAAGAGCCATAGTCCACTTGATGTCCATCTCTTCCAATTGCTCATCACTTATCTGCTCAAGATCTTCATATGTAATCCTTGAATCACTGGGCAAAGAAGCAATGAACGCACACACAGTATCTAGATCTAAACCAGCAGGTTTAATTCTATCAGCGCCAAAGTTGTGTGTGTCAGCGCTTGAGTATAAAGCGTTGACAGGATATGATCCAGCGCTGACAGACTGTGATCCAGCGTTGACACATTGAGATCCAGTGACTGGGTGTCCATAGGAGTTCATGGAATCAAATTGGCCTTCACTTTGTGAGAAGAAGGCCATGTTGCTACTGGAAGATTTATTATCACTCTCCAAAAGCCATTCATTCTCCAACAGTCTTAGTTTGTTGAAGATGTCATCAAACCTGGAGGTCTTGTGGGTGTTATTGACAAGAATGGATCTTGTCTCAATCTTCCATACATCACCAAGGCTTTTGAGAAAAGTAGCATTTAAGTCAGGGTCATCAATCTGTGTTCCCATGAAGGAAAGTTGACTTGTGATGTCAAGCAGTCTACTTCTCACACTGTTGAGATTCTCATTGGGTTGATCCTTGAAGACAGCATACTCATGCATGAGTTGCTTCTTCTTTTCATCTTTTGTGTTAGCATTGCCACCATGTGCTACTTCAAGAGCTTCCCAAAGCTCTTTTGCAGACTCAAAGCGTTTGTATTTGTGCTGATTCTCATGACCTAGGGCGTGTTTCATGATGTTCAAGATTTTCATGTCCACCCTTTTCTTGGCTATATCTTCAGCAGATACAGCTCTTCCATCTTCAGGCTTTTCCTTCTTATCAGCTTCAGGACAATTAGGAAGAGCTATCCTTGTGGCAATAGCATTAGCAATCTTTTGAGCTTTGTTGAATGTGTTCCCATATTCAACAATCTCCCAAAGAGTGTAGTCATGGATGGCTATATATTGCTCAAAGTTAGACTTCCAAAGCTCGAAGTTCCTGGCATCAAACATGGGAATTTTGATACTAGGGTTTGTGGAGTTGTTTTGTAGCAAAGCAGGAGCAGCAGGTTGATCTGTGCCAGACATGATGTTTTTAGGGTTTTGAGAAATTTAGGGTTTTTAGGGTTTTTGGTGTTTTAGGGTTCTTGCGTTACTTAAAGATCAAAAGTTTCTCAACAAGCTCTGATACCACTTGTTGATCCCAAACTTAGATCGATTAAGCTTTGTGTATACGAGATTAGATCAAGTAATACACGTAGAGAAACCTTTGCTTATGAATAAAGTAACTAAGTGTTATGCGGAATTAACACTTAATCTAAAACACAAAGATGTTAAACAAACTTTCACTTGTATTAGAATGAACGAACTTGATTACAATGAAAGAGGTTTAACTTGTGAAAACTTATGAAAACTGATTATTAACTTTAACCTAAAAGATCTTCTTTTATAGATCAAGAAGTCTTGTACAATAAGCTACGAATCAACTATTCTAGGTAAAGATAATAATAGAAAATACAATGTCGAGCTTATCTTTACCATACACAAATAAAGAAACAAATAAACAAAAAGATTCGTATGAAGATATATTCCATCAGTGTTAATCTTCAAGGCTGTCAGCGTTGACTTCTTCAAGTGTCAACGCTTGGCTGTCAGCGTCCAATGTCATCCTATCAGCGCTTGAATTCTTCTTATCAGCGTCTAGTGAACTGACCCATAATTTATTCCCAACAATAGGAATACGTGAAGTGAACATGACGACTTTTCATTGAATGTGTTCGTCTGTAACTTCACAGAGTGAATACTGCGTGTTTAACCTGGATAATAATCCAGTGGTGGTGACTGAATTTTTTAATGGTCTGGTTTATGCGTGGCATGACAAAACGAGTATACCCCCTTGGAGGGTACCCTGAATTTCTGAGGGCCTGGTTTAGAAAACATACAAAGTTATGAGTTCTGACTCGTACTCTGAGAAGATATTCGTATGATGTGTACCATGACTGGTTTCTTGACACGTGTCTTCTGAAATGATACATGAGACCTATGTCTTGATTGATGTCTTGACATGTGTTTTAGTGGATGAATCTGGACAAGGCTGAATTTTTATTTTTTTTTGTAACTGCTAGGATTGGCGGACCGGTTAGACTACTGACCTCTGTATTTCTGGTCACGTCCGTTCCGGAGTTCCGATGGTTACTGACTGATTAATAATAAGCACGGTGGTTGTCACTACAGCTTTGTTTGTCAATTTATGACGGTCATTATCATGACAGTGATTCATGTAACTATTCTGCTGAGTGGCCGGCTGAGTTCCGGTTCCCACTCTTCTGAAGGAAGAGTTAGCTGAGTGAAGTGTGACATCTAGCTGAGAAGGTAAGAGTATGGAATGGAATGGTAGTGTTTGATGGTTGAAATTTATTCTTGTCAGAAATTTCAAATTTATAGTTTTCGTCCTTGTTCTGTAGAGTCTTCATAGTATAAACAGCATCAGCATATTGAGAAATCTCCAAGTATCAGCAGCATCAGCATTTGTGAGGTCTTCAATATGTTAGAAGCATCAGCATCTGGTAAAATCTTCAACTCACAAGCAGCATCAGCACCTGGTAAAATATCGACAAGTGGAAATGCCTGAGATGATTGAGGATCGATTAACAATATCCATGGCGTAGGGTACCTGGAGTACACCTGGACTACTGTACATGAAGTACAAAATGAATACTGCACATGGAGCATATCCGGGACACTGTACGTGGAGTACACATGAAATATTGTACATGGAGTATAACTGAGACACTGTATATGGGGTACATATGGAATGATGTACACGACACTAGTGGGAATTTCTTGAGATGATCGATACTGGTGTCAACCGTCTGACATGGTCAACGAAAATAATTTGATTTAACCAGTAGTAAACTGAACTGAAATGAGTAACATGATAGCCTGGTAATTCCTACGTAAACTTAATGCTGGTTGTATAGAGGTTCAAGAATATGCTTAAACGGAATTTCAACAATGGTCAGCATAAAGACATGACTGATGAAGACCAAACATGATTTATCATGAAATAGTATTTTACTATAATCCTTAGCATGAAACATTATCACTCTGCTGAAAACATAATCCTTGAAAGGAAACATGAAACTGAATCCGCCTGAAGGCGACATCAACTTGAGATTGTGCGAACTGGATTGTTATAAAGACTATAAAAGTATGATCAACTGTGGTTTAACATCAACTGATGTGGATGGCTATGGTTCAATCCACATAATTCAAGGAACAAAACATATGACTAAGTATGGGCGATTCTGGTTCGATCCATGCTTGTCAAAATTTTCTGAGAACTGTCATGTATAGAAATTTATAATCTGGGACTAAATATGGTTGGCTGTAGTCCAGTCCATACTTGTCCAAATTTATGAAATGTCCTGATATGACAAAGGTGAACAACTATGAATCGGTTCACAAAACAAACTTCGACTGATTAGCATGAAATTTGACCTGAACAATGGTGAACGTTTATGGCTGGTTCACCAAGTAATACTTGACTGATAACATGAATCTGACATGAGTAAGGATGAACGCTTAGGTTCAGTTCATCAATACAAGATCTGAACGGCAAGGGTGAACGCCTATGGGTCGGTTTACCAAAACAAAATTCGTAGAAAAATACGTGCGTATGGCCCGTCATGTACCAACCTTTTACTTAGTCAACAACTTTAAGAAAACCGACTGATAACTGAAGAAAACTGACTGATAAATGCATAAGAAACATGAAAGATAACAACGCCAAAGTCTGGGAAGTTCCTTGTGACTACCCACTAGTCACATGTCAAGTTTTAGAGCCTACAGGTCGAACCTTGCACTTTGATACCATAATTGTAACACCCCACTTGGATAAGTGGACCGTTACTTGTATTTATGGCGTGTCATCAAAGCATAAGGTAAATATCCTAAAATATTAACTGACCATAAAGGAAATACCGGAATCAAAACATCGGCAGTCCAAACATAAGCCCAAAACATGAAAAGTAATATACTGAAGGAAATGACTAAACAATGTCCAAATAAGCAGAATAATGTAAGTACATAAAGTAAGAAGTCTGGATAGCTTCCATCCAAATGCACATGCTCTCAGAATCCTAAGAGCGTCCTAGTGTACCTGCCGATAGAACATGAAAGGGAACTACGGATGAGCATAACGCTCAGTGAACGGATATAAAGCATGATAAAAGATTACTGAAATGAAACAGATGATGAAATACTGGAGCTGTAAGACTGATAAGTAAAGTTGCAGCGGAAATCTGGGTATAATCTGTAAAGTCTGAATTATAAATAATAAAGTTGAACTGTTATCTATTAAATCTGAAAACATGCATTTACTGTATTTTAATTGTCAGAGCTTATATAGGTCATGTGCTATAACAACGGTGCATGAATAACTGAAGGGGTGACCTCGTCATGCTGTAGAGGGGTGACCTCTAAATAACTGTATATGGGTGACCTCTAAATACTGTGCTGGGTGGAGGGTTCAGCTCCAATGTGAAGGATGTAGATCACACACCACATTCACCCTGATAACTTGTAAACTGATAAGCCTAGGATGCATCCATACGCCCCACTAAACATACATATAAAAATGGCCAAACTGAACATGAGTGGGACGATGCAGGATATCACTCTCCTGCATGTGGGTCACGACACCGGTGCCTCTAGTGCCATGGTTACGGTACCTTCGTAACTAGTACATAAACTGGTCATGCTTGTATATAATGCTCAGGCAATTTATTTAGTTATTAACATGATTACTGATAAGCTTAAACATATACTGGGGAAAAACATTTGGCTGAAGACGGGGAATCCTAATCATGCATAGAAAGGAAGTCCTTACTGAAAGGACGGAAAATCCGTACCTCGTGTCTAGTAATGAAATAAGACTGAAAGCTGAAAGATCTATCCGACTTCATGGTTGCTACATAAATAACGTACGCGAAAATAAGTTGACTGATGTTATATATTTTACTGCTCTTAACTGTTTTCGTTGGATTTAATTTATACTTGTATTACTATTTGTATATAATCTACTAAATTCTGACTGTTCATAAATATTACTGATTTAATGTACTCTGTATTTCTGATTACTGTATAATGTATAATATGGCATTACTATAATTAGTAACTCGTTATAATTAGAAAGTTTCCTAATTTAGAAATATTTCCAATTTAATATCTTTAAATTAAATTATTTATAAGTCATAAGTTTTTACTAGGATAAAAATGATAAAGCTAGAATTAATTTAATTTTATTAATTAGATTAATAAAATTGGACAATATAATTAATTTATTTATAAAACTCATTTATAAAATAATTTACCAATTCAAAATAATTCGTGGTTCCCGCTGCTTGTCTTAAATTCCCACTGCTTGTATTATAGTCCCACTGTTAATATTACGTTCCCACTGTCTGGTATATAGTTCCCACTGTTTTTATTTTGTTCCCACCGTTAGTGTTTTCTACTTATAATCCCAAACACCCTTGCTGGGCTGCTGTTGTTGTTCGAATAGCCAAACACCCATGTTGTTTCTGTTTTTGGGATGCGACTAATTAACCAAAGTACCACCGAGACCGGTTGGGTCATGGTTGTCCAACAAATCACACACCGAGACCTTATGGTCTCGGTTTTCATGAAGTAAGCAAAAACCCAACGCCCCTGCTTTTCTTTTGGTTCGGGCTGGTAGCAACACAAACACCACCGAATTGTTTTTATCCCCACTGCATATCAACAAAACACCCCTGTTTTTATGATCTTGGTTTCGGCTGACCCTCAAAACACACCACCGAGACGTTATGGTCCCGGCTGCACACGTCAAACGCCCACCGAGAGTTACCAAACTCTCGGTTTTCGAGTTTAACCCCCAAACCCGACTGTTTCCTGTTTTAGTTACGTTTTTAAAACTGATAAACTTTTTTGTGATCACGAAGATCAAAAATAGATTCGGAAAAATGAGGGAGGAAAACTGATTACCTTTTTGTTCGTGAATGAGATGGTTTAAGAACCCACAACCTGAATCAATCTCGAATACAAACCTCTTTTTTTTTTATCTTGTTCAGCCGGCGGCTCACTCATAGGGAAACCCTAATCTCTGTGTTTGTTTTTTTTTCTTTCTTTTCTTACGGTTTGTGAAAAAAAAGGAGGTTACCCCGTCTATTTTTTTATATTTTTTTTATAAAACCGGCCAAGGCCCATTCCTTCTTCTGCTCTTGTTTGCAACCGGCCCATCTTCTTTCTTTTTCTTTTTCTTTTGGCCGGCTAAAGCCCATTTAAGTTTCTTTTCCTTTTTTTTAAAAGCCTTAAATATAACTTACGTGCCGTCGAATTTAAAACGTAATCGAAATCTTTGTGTTCTTTCGTATTAATTTTAGTTTCGCGTTCGTTCGTAGTTTTTAATAATTAAACCGCGTATTTATTATTTTAAAAAAACAAATACGGGTTTTACATAACCTCTTTCAATCATCAATTTCAATTTTCAAGTGTTTTACACAAAGCTACACAAAAATTTTGTCCAGATCTCTTTTCTTTCCAACAATGGTGTATTTTCAAACAAAAAATCTAGCTTTTACATGGTCATCTCTGAATCCATACCTATATCTCGCGAAATCACCACCCACTTGGGTCGCATCATCGCTTTAACTCACCGGTTGGTCTCGGCACTCGGTTTTCAAGATTCTGTCAAAACGTATAAATGTCGCCAGTGGGTGTTTTGTCCTTATTTTTGTGGTTTTTGTGTTTTGTGGTGTGGGTTTGGATGGTTGTGTTTTGTTGGTTTTTTTGTAGGTATCATCATTTTCATCTATGGATCTATGTTCATGCCTTCATGTCAAGACAATGGCAATCATATATCTTTTCAGATGATAAAGATTGAGGGATTTCAAAGATGAATTTTTTGGTTATGTCTTATTTTCAATAGTCAAGATTCATCAGTTAGTGTTTGTTTCAGTTCAATGTGGTTAGATTGCATCACGTGTTTGCTTTTTGAAAACCTTCAATTGTATTCACAAAGATCTTTTGATCTCACTCAATATTAATCTTGTTTTGCCAAAAAAAACTATGTGGTTCATTAGGTTTATAATTTGATGTTTCTTGTTTATAGAGTTATGTATTTATTATAAATGTGTATGCAACATTTTTAGTTTTTATATAATCAATAATATTTCATTGGTATTTTGCATAATATCACACCTTTAGGTAAGATGCACAAACAAAATTTTGTATTTTGCTTTGTCACCAACTACTTGTCGGTGATCCGGAAGGATTCCCTTTATTTTGGCTTCAGTGTTTTATTAGGATTTCACTTTTGTATCCAGTTCTTTATCCTAAACTCTAGTCATCCCAAAAAAAATTGTGTTGGATTGCCTTCAGTTAACCATGTTTTTTTCTTCATCACTTATTTGTTTTCATTGTCTAAGATTACTATCGTTGACAACAAAATTTTATCATCAAGTTGAGGCTCACTTCTAAAGGCAATGCAAGTCATGACGTAAAAAAACACCAAAGAAGGAAGATGCCGCAAACAGTAAACGACTGCGTCCCCAAATACAATTATGTTTCCGCTCAAAAGAAAAAAGAATGGTGATTTCAACTAAATATCCAGTTTGTACATCCAGAAGCTCCCATTCAAATTGCAGATGAGTGTAAGACGATAGATCAGTGGCCAGAGTACGATTATGTCCTTGTGGTCTATTAAGTTTAGGGTTTGATGTTTATTATTCACAAAACTATGTAATCATTATAAATATATATCAATACCTTTTATGTAATCATAAAAACATAATCTATAATATCTCTTTGCTATTTACAGCAATGGCGAACGTAACTCGCCAACCCCAAGTAGCTAGAGCTCGTCATTCCACACGTCGTTGCATTGCCATTTCGTACGTCAATTTTGAGAAATGTGCATGTTTTCTAACGCTTTAAATGCAAAGTGTGGGTTACAAACGTCGGTTTTCTTAAAATACTTGGGATGGTGTTTTTTTGTGTATACTTGAGAGCTAAGTGAAAAGAGGATAAAATTTAGGTGACGTTGAGGTGGCACTTTAGCTTATATTATCTAAAGAGTATAGTGAATGTGAGCTTGTCTCACATGTAAGTTTTCATTCGTAAACACTCTAAATCATCTAAAATTATGTCAGTTTGATTGACTTTTTTTCAAAATTTGAGTAGTAAAACTAATATATGTGTAAGTGTGATGTTTTTTAATCGTGAATTTAATTAAACAATTGTTTAATCTAGAGTATGTGAATTGGTTTGTTAGTAAAAAAAGACCCAACGGTCTGGTGTAAAAGAAACATATATGATAGTGAACACTACTATAATGATGTTACAGTCCAATTAAAGGAAAACACTCTTATAGTGAATGCTGTTTTTCTTGTTAAAAACATTGTTTAAAAAAGTTTCGCATGTAAGTTTAAATGTGAGATAATTCAACAAGTAAAATACATGAACCAGAGGATGAATATTCATATTAGCGAGACGATTCAACAAAGTCTTATTTGTAAAAAAAATTCTCCAAATCAAACATGGTGAGATGCTTTATCGTTTGAAGGGTTTCAAACATTTGGCTGAAATTTGTCTACGCTAAAATAGTGGTATGAAATTAAATGAATGCAAGAAAATAAAAACAAGTGAGTTTAGAATTAAGCATTAAACTATTGTTAACACTATTTCTTAGAGATCTTTGATCCTTCCTAATAATTGAAGCTGTATAAACTAGAAGGGGAGGGGTTGAATAGTTTCTTAAATTAAATTGATCAAAAATCGGTTTTCAAAAATTCTTTTCAAAAACTTAGACTTGAGTGATTATGTGAAATCTTTTTATGTACAATTTGAATAATTGATAGTGATTCTAAACTAATAATCACAAGTATATGCAATAAAGAATAATGAATAGAAAGTAATAAGGAAATGAAAGATCAAACCGAACACCAAGGATTTATAGTGGTTCGGCAACGAAGCTCACTCTTCGTTCCTACTTCACTCATCGAGTACTCCTTACTCGAGAGTTCACTAATCAACAAGATCCTTAAGGTGGAGAAACCGTACACGTTGCTTAACCAATTTTTGATTCTAAGCTAAAAGTCGAGCCATAATCTTAGCTAGGACGAGTCTACACCAATATACTTTAAGGCCTAAGTATTAACCACAATACATACACAACTTCCAAATATACACAACAATTTGGATCTTCACAATGACACAAGAAATAAAGTTTAGATCTTCAATATATCTTGAGTTTGACTCAAAATTTCAAGGATGAAAGTGTTCGTCTCTTTGCACTTGAGAGGATGAGATAGGAGAAGAAAGAATCACTTCTAAACAAGTAGTAATCAACCAAATAACCAAGGATTTGAGTGATTTAAGGTGGATTGAATCTGATAACTTGTGTGCAAAACAAGTGAAATTAAAATCTGGAAATTGTTCACTATTTATAGGACAAGAGCCCAACGGTCATATATGGCCGTGTCATTAAATAGGCGTGCGGTTCCATATCGATATGGATCCGGGCCCCCTATTTCGAACCGCACTAGTAGACTCCGTTACATTTTGTTTTTTAGTGGGGAAGTCTTATCTGGTGGAATTTATACCTCCAGAGGAAATTCTTAAACTATTTGGAATATGTCATATTCAAATTTTAATTTCTATTTTAATAAAATATTTTCTTAAAAATAAAGTTTATTAAAAACTTTTATCACTTATAAATAAAAGTGAGTTTTAAGAAAATATAAATCATTGATCACTTAATTAGGTTAAGAACTTGTTTATTCATACATTGGTTTAAAAATGCGCGCATCATTGCACAAATTGCACGCATCAATACGTTGCATTCAGAATTTCGCATCAAGGTGCCTCATGCAGTTGCATCCCAGAATGCATTCGCATTGAACCGCAATTTGTCGCATTTGTATAATGCTAGCAATGATAGCAATTTTCGCAATCTAATATTTAGGTATTTTTGTCAATTTTTAACCATATAAAAGAGGCCTATATATTTTAATGGCTTTTTAAAATTAAGACTTGTTAGGAAAAACGTCTAAAACAAACACAATAATAAAAATATAGCATCTTGCATTTTGCTAAGTGTTTTTTGTCAAGTTTTACTGTCGATTTATTTGTATTAAAAGGGATTATAGGCCTCATTTTAATATGCTAGTAACTTATTTTGTAAGTTTATTGCATTTACTTGGTACTTAAATAACTTTTTACTTTTTATATACTAAACGCATCGCGTCTAAATTGCGCTCGCAATCGCATCACGCATTTACTTTTGGGGCCTTTAGCGCAATAGATCGCAAAACGTATTTTTAAACCAAGATTCATACCTTAAGTGGTAATTGATGAAATGAAAAATATTTGAACTGAAGAGTTCGATTTTTGTTGTTCGTAAATGTTTTTTTATATATTGTCGTAATAAATAAAAAACGAGACCGAAAAATACACATAACATTTTTAAACATCATTGCATTAACAGAAGCATTTAATCGAAAGATGCATTTCTCCACCAGATGTTTGAAATGTCAAATGGTCCTCGCATGAAAATGGCAAACATCTAGCTAAATAAGTTAATGTTTGTCGATAATAACTTATGTCTCTCTAAGTTACATGAATTGTAATATTGAGCTTATTTTGTTAGATAAAAGTTCGAATGTAACTTTGTTTTTTTATATATAAGCAGTGACAAATCTCCACCATTCATTTTGGTTTGATCTAAAGTTAGAGATTAACTTAAGATTTAAGAAAAATGCGAAGGGACCAATTTTGCCAAAAAAATCCGAAAGCTTCAAAAATTGGTCGGAGGGAATAAAGTTGAAAATTCTCCGAACTGATTTTATCAACGGTAATATTTCACTAGCGAAAAAAACAATGAAATATCACCATTGATAAAATAATTTATCACTGGTGGTAAAGTAATTTATCAATGATTATATTTCATTGTTTTTTTCGCTAGTGAAATATCACAATTGATAAAAATCAGTTTCGAAATTTTTTAATTTTAGTGATTTTTTTTTTTTTGCATTTTTTTACATTTTGACAAAAAAAAGTCTCTCTGTTTCTCTTATATGATTTAATCTTAGGTAATGAATGACTAAAATTAGTCGTCTTGCTTGCAAATAAAAATAAAGTTACAAAATAACTCAACTCTATTTTGATATTATATTCTATCAAGAATTTTAAATGTGAACTTTTTTAAAGAACTACCCAAAATGAGCTTAATGTTAAATATTTATATATTTTCAAGATTTTGCTAACACAGAGAGTGTAGAAAAGAGATTATAATTAAGAGTGTCTTACATTTTTATGCAAATTTCGACGATATATGTATATATGGAAGAAAACATAAATTTATGTATGTCATATCTTGATATTTAAAACTAGTAAAAAAATGTTTTAGAATTTAGTGAAGTTAGATCCGTAGAGACAAAGTGGAGGGTGAAATTAGAAGATACGGAAGAAGTACAAAGGTTTGCAGAGGTCTGTAAATTGTCTGTCTTCCATACTTTTTGGGGACAGACTTGTGAACCCCACTTTTGGACCAGGCCTTACGTGTCTCTAAATAACCTGGACTAGTACATAGGCCCCATAGAAAGGTTCTTTTAACCCTTCTATTGAACAGTTTACGTTATCGCAAAATTACAAATCCTGTTTTTGTTCCATCTTCTTTTTTCTTTTTCTTTTTTTAACGGAAAGTGGTAGCGGTTAGTGGGTCGAGTCGTGTAATGATATCCAAGCGGTAGAATGTTTTTTTCGAACTCTCGCTTAATTATGTTAATCTCTTTATCCGTTTCGTCTCTAAAAGATCTTTGACATGTCTTGAACCTAAAAACTTTTTAAAAATCTCCCAAAAGAAAACCACTTAGTATAACTCGATCGTTTAATTTGGTTTGATGAGTAAACATTAAATTTTTTGTTTTACGGTTGTTAAGGATTCATTATGTACACAAGGATCCCGTTTAGCTAAAAGAGCGTGACCTCTAATTTTTGAAACCCTTACGAAATTGCATGACAAGGTCTTTCGATAAATTATATTATACATAAAGTTTACAGTTATAAATCTTTTATATTTTACTTATGATTTAAGTTCATTTGGATATCATACTTTTCCTTAGATATGAGGGGACTCATCCCAACCATCCATCTTATTTTAATCCAATGGATAAGATTAAACACCAAATATATTTTCACCATCTTTTTTCAAACATTAATATCTCTTAAACCGTTAATCGTTATGCGAAAAAAAACATACCGTTACGAAGAGCATTTAATTATCTTTCTATAGATATGCTATATGATACACTTTCGACAATTTTTTTTTCTTCATTTTTTTCACGTTATCGAAAATTATCATATATGATACTAATATCATATATGATATAACAACAGTATCATATATGATATGACCTATCATATATGATAGAAACCAGTATCATATATGATTTAACGTTGTTATCATATATGATGAAACAATATTATATCATATATGATATTTCACGTAAATTTTAACAGGAAGGAAAAGCGAAAAAAAAAAAATTCTTCGAAAGTATATCATATTACATATTGGTAGAAAGATAATTAAACGCTCGTCGCGATGGTATAATTATTTTCGTTTAACACTTAACGGTTTAAAAGATATTTAAATTATAAAAAATAGGTAAAAAAATAAAATATATTTAATCTCATCCATTGGATGAAAATGAAATAGATGGTATGGATGAGTCCCCTCATATCCAACAAAAAGTATGGTATCCAAAATAACTATTCTCTTTACTTATTTAAAAAATATTCTCATCAAAAATTTTTGTACACAATCATGTAATTGTTAACGAAAGAAATTTTAAATCCTTTGAAAAATATACTTCTCACTCAACCATTTAGGCTGGGGGAGTGGTCATAATATTCTACCCGCGAGATCTATCTGGCAAAAAATCACCTTCATTTTGCCATTCCCTCCAACAAATCCCACGCGTGGATTTGGTTTCAATAATAGCGAACGGTGAGAAACTCACCTTTGGTGGGTTATAAAGTTTGTGGGTCTCACTGTTTTTATTTTATTTTTAATAAGGTTGTGAATGAGATATATTTTAGTGGGGTATATTTTTATATAAATTGGGTATGAAGTGGAGGTGAGTTTTTTTTCCTTAATATCCCGAAATATGAGTTTTTTGTGGGTTAGTGAGAGAAAAATGAAAGCTGAAATGACGTTAAGGTGACAATAAGTTTTTTAGGCACCACTCCCCCAGCCTTACGTGAGTTATTGTTATTAGATAAATAAAAATTATTACTTGTTGCGCAACTAGTTTATGTAGAATCCTTTTGGAGCTATTTGTCGGAGAATACTTGGAAACTTTGCATTTTTAAAAGGCATATTCTTATTAATTTTCCATGTCAATTAATCATGTTTTGTAGTTACCAAGAATAACACGTAAACTCAATTTTAGACTGCTCAGCTTGTGTTTCTCTTTGTGTCTCATGCTAATCTTTCAACATTTAACGGTTAAACTAGTTAATTATTACTTTCTTCGTTTTTAAATAAATGTCTTTTATTAACTTTTAAAGTTATACTCCCTCCGTCTTATTTAACTGACCTCATTACTATTTTAATTTGTCTCAAAATTTTGTCCACTTTTAAAATTAAAATATTTATATCTTAATAATTTTACAAATTTACCCATCTTATTTTTTTCTAAAGAAAGTAAATGCTACATTTATTATATTTAATGAGGTAAATTTGACATTTTGATAATAAATGTCCAGATTCATTGCATCTATCATAAAATAAACTTTTTTTATTGAAGGCCTATTAAAGTCGGACGGAGAGAGTATATCTTAAACTTTAACTTTAAATTATTTTGTATATTCTATATAATACTAGATGAAAAATATGTGAATACATTGAGTTTTAAATATATTTTCGTTGGTACAACTTTCGTTAAATACCAATGTTTTAAAAACCGGGTTGACCCGCCGGTTGAACCGTTAACCGGCTCGAAGACCGGGCCAGATGTGACCGGGTTTTTGTTTATTTGAGAACCGGATTGAACCGCCGGTTTTTCGTTGACCCGGTTTGATAAACCCGGCCGGGTCACAACTTTTTATAAATAAAAAATTCAAAAACTTTTTTCTATAAACATTTCTAAATTTTAAAGATAAATTTAAATACTGTGATTATTGTTAGTTAAAATAAAATTAAAACTAACTTAAAAACACAAACTAATATCATTTTATTATGGTTTAATACAATATATAAACATAAATTATTTGTTTTTTCATACATTTGCTATAATGTTATAAATATTAAACTAAAAATTTAAATATTTTTCATCGATTTAATTTAACGTAAGACAAGTTATAAGATTATTACAATATATATATTAAATATATTAAAAATATACATATATATATATATAATCGAGTTGACCTGGCGGTTCAACCGGTTGAACCGATTAACCCGTAAACCAGTCACTAGACCAGGTCAACTAAAAAACCGAGTTTTAAAACATTGTTAAATACTATTAACACAATAAAATAATTTAAATTCAAAGTTAATAAAGATTAAAATCAAAGTTAAAAAAAATTAACTTAAAAAATTAATAATATAATAATAAACATTATTTAAAGACAGAAGATATATAATAAAACGTTGATGATCAACAATTATTATTAGCTTACACGTCTTGCTCGTCTTAAAGACGATATGTTAAAAAACAATGTTGCTCAAAAATCAAAATCACGTCCAAGAAATTGCATGTCTAGCCCCTTTGGAAAACAAGCCCAATTCTTTTTTATAAGTCTTCTCCTAATCAGTGTACCACGTTAATGTTGTCTTCCCATAATGATAAAATTATACACTCAAAAGGTTAAATCGGCCTCTTTTGGGACCAAGATTATCATGTGTAAATGGCAAGGTTTTAGATAGTGTGAGGCGTGGCGTGGCAGCATGGTCAAGCTTCACGCTTTTGCGAGCCATAGCGAGTCATAACGTTTTTAAGGCGTGAATTAAAGCGTTACAAAATATGAATGTATGTATAAATTTATATATTTATATCATACTATAAACATATTGAGGACATAAAAAGTGTTAAAAATAAGGAATAAAGTTAAGAAACTATTTTTACTTTATTTTTCTTTTATTTTTATATAAAAAATACTGATTTTTATCGCGACTTATCAAAATTTTCACTTATCGTCTCGCGTCAAGCCTTAAGCTCAAGCCTTGGTCTACAGCGTGGCGTGGAGATCAAGCCTTACGCCTTTGCGAGGCCTTT